>LWMK02000485.1:0-53751 GCA_001693075.2 Taenia saginata
CCGAGGTCTTCACAGTGCTTGTCTGTTAATTTGAAAGTGATACTTCTAGACACCTTTCGACTTTAATACAACTCATAGTTATTGCTTTTGATGAGCCAGCTTCTATGCAGAATTATTTTAATTTCATCAATCATCCAAGGAGTCCAAGGATGCAGTGAAAACAAGGAGTCCAAGGATGCAGTGAAATCAATCCTATTTTAATTCGCTTTGCCTCGTAGTAAAGTGCAAATCGACTCGTTCTCAAGACCCTTCATGTATTCGCCAAGGCGTTTTCTTATTCGCTGTCTAATGGCCTTGGCGATAGCGATCATCTCTTGCAATTGGTTGGTAACATTCCGACCCAGGGATCCTCTGTGAAGAAGCGACGTACCTCACCCAATTGCTTCATCATTATCACGCTCAGATCCTCTTGCCCCTGCAAGAGAAGAAACAGCATTCACCAACTAAACCACATGAAGCATGCACCTAAACTCAAGGCAGCAATGCAGCTTTTAACAAAAGGCGCAGGATGTTGGGCTCACACGCACCTTATCACTAAATGAAAATAAGAAGAGATTGGAGAACTGTACGAGGTCAATTGAGCTTCCAGTTGGTTTTATGCAATGGGAGTGGAGAGTACTTACTCGACAGGGGCGGCAACAACGGTAATGACAAGGATGGCAAGAGCAAGAAGGATGGACGCCTTCAGCTTTGTGGTCACTTCGGTTAGTGCGGCTGGTTAGTGAAGGGCTCGCCGCCGTCTTTCATGCGCGGTTGGCTTCCGGTCGCCGTTGTTGATGCTTACGCGGTCAGAATCGCTGTTCAACGCGCACACCATGTATCCTCCCCTTTGTTCCAGTCTTTCCGCTCCTAAATACTTTTATAAGCACAAGAATGGTTAGTTGAAGTGAACCGCTTCTAAGTAGCATATGAAAGGATGATAGCTGTCTGACGCTTAAAAATTAGCCGGCGATTTTCGGATGATGGCTCTGTCCACTAGAGTACCGATATAGCCACCATGCAGGCTTCTTCGTCCTTTTAAAGCCAAATTTGATTTGCAGGAATTGGATTAACAGAGGTGCAAGGGGGTGAAAATATTTTGGGTAATTGAAATGGCTGTCATGGTGGCTAAGATCGAGAGAGCGTATTCTTGTAGGGATTAAGTTCGAGGCAACTTAATGAGGCTGTAGTGAGTCCAGGATAGTGTCTTGCTACAGCTTCTGAAAGAGAAAAGTGTGGATTTAAATGTTTTTAACTTATGGTGATGATAGCATTCCTGGTCATGATGAAACCGTACCACAAATAATAGTCCCACTGGTTCAACCGCATAACATGCTCAGGCACATAGCACACACAATGGGCAACTCTCCTTCTCTGTGCCACCTTCGCCAATCATCCATGCTACCTCATCGCATTGGTCAATAAAGCAGGTGGGAAAGGAGACGCGAGTTCAACACTATAAATGCCAAACTTGTTTTATTAAAGGCATTGCATCCATTTTAATGCCCTACAGTTCATATTGCTGTGTTGTGCGATCCAGGCAACGTGATCTCAAGTAGTTATTTGTACTATTTATTCGATTGTAAGGATGGATTTGTGTGCACACCTCAAAGTGAGGTCCATCCCGTAAGCGTGACCAAACAAATTACATTCCACAGTCTCCACAGCTTGCTTGCACTTACGCTTCATTAATCAGTTATTCACATCTCCTTTCTTGTCACGAAGTGAAGTACAACAGCTCGACAAACCCCTACACTATGGGTGCAATAATTATTTGCAAAGGTATAACAGTACCTTGTGTGCATCAGAAGATCACTTGATCCGTGAACGGAAGACTAACACAGTTAATTTTACAGATTTGCATAGTAGTTGAAAACTGTAGGCAGGACAAAACTTTCAGACGTCCATAGAAGCTAGAAGGCTAAGGAAAATGTAAGCATGACACACAGATGGTCTGGGAGGCCAACAGCATGGTTGGGAGGTAATGCTGCTAAAGCAGGTTAAAATGGCGTAACCCTTGTATTCACTTGACTAAAATGAAGAATTGAACAAACAATCAAAGCGTTACACAGATTCTTATATTTTGAGCGCTGGTCTAAGTTGGGGGCTGAGCAGGGCATCGGAGTTTCACAACTGGTCAGATGATTGGACAAGTGCTAGCCAATCAGCAGAGGGAGTCATGTGGTTACCGGCGTCAAATAACTCAGGGGTTCCTACTCACAGCAGTTATCCATTCAGCACTACAGACTAGCAGCTGGTCTGCAGTCTAGAGGTATAATTTGAACAGACACCTTTTATGCTTTTAGGTGTTGTCATTTAAGGAGGGAGAGGGAGAGTGGAAGGAGTCAGGGAGGGTTTAAGATCGTAGCACACACGATAGGAAATCGTTGCCTGTTGTCTACTTGAAGCTTTTACGTGACAAACCAAGTTGAGTCGGTCCTTCGTTGTGCAACTTCAAGCATTTTGACACGTCGATGTGGTAGGATTGAACACAAAGCATTCTTCCTCCATTTTCCGCAGAACGTCTCCATGCGATGCTAGCATGCACTTCTTAATTGAATATGATGACTCCGACAACAAAATAACAAACTTTGTTAGCCTTATTGCTCCTCGGTTTGTTTGCTTACTTAGCGGCACACATAATCGCCGATGCTTGGGTCTTCCTTTGAATTTCTCTTTGAAGCCGAAACCTGTGTTTTCATTCAACAAACGATCGGTAAATAATTAGGCTGCTAAGAGACCTTTTGCAGTATTTGGAGCCTTTCAGGACTGATCTCAAAACGCTCTGTTAAGTTTACCAATTGGATAAGTTATAACAGAATAATTGGCACTGATGTCCCCACCTTTGCAAACTGCCCGTGAAACATGTAAAAAGTTCGTTACGGAAGTCACTCTTGATTCCACCGGCTGGTGGTACACAACGGGACCTCAAGAAGTGGTGCTTCATAGGGATGATGAAACCTACCTGGGTAGTATTGTGATCAGGCTCTCGAAATCGTACCGACTCACATCTTGAGCACTGGAGAAGGAAGGCGGGATTAGTTGGCCTNCGGCTGGTGGTACACAACGGGACCTCAAGAAGTGGTGCTTCATAGGGATGATGAAACCTACCTGGGTAGTATTGTGATCAGGCTCTCGAAATCGTACCGACTCACATCTTGAGCACTGGAGAAGGAAGGCGGGATTAGTTGGCCTTCTATGTGGATGCTTCACTGAACAGCGAATGGTGCAGAGCATGGACCACCATGGGGATACATCGAGGCAGTAAGATCGCCTGTCCTCAAAATCTAGGAAGTGGAAGAGCAAAAACTTATCGGTGATATGGTACCAAATGGCATCAGTGCCTTCAACTTGGAGGGGTGATGCTGACCTCAACTGCATTGCAGTCGTCAAGGGAGAAGTAACTGAGGTGGCTGCTGGGTATGCCCCACGAACGGGAAGGGGAACTGCTTGTCTTAGATGTGTTGGCTCCTCGACCACGCCCACTAGCCCTCTAACCGTACCCCGCATGTGTGACAAACTAGTCTACCCACTGGTGAAGCCACTGGCGGCTGTTGAAACGACTCAATGGGCTGTGCTTCCCTTAGTTTCGCTAACCATCATATGTCTATTCCAGGACAAATGCGGCCTTTAATTGACACTAGCAACGACTCAAATGCTCAGTTCCTATCTCATTTCACCCCAAAACCTTAGGCTATGAGCCCCGCAGTCCATGGCCCTCCTTAGTCTGGCACAAGGCTGCTTTCTTATGAATAAGTATTTATTCGTGAAAAGAAGAGCGCATGGAAGTTGACAATTTAAGCAGTTTTCTTATTGGGTACTCTGCAGTTCTTAGCCAGTAACGCCCGCACTTGGCTTCTAACTAGATGAAAAGATAGAAAGTTTTCTTCTGACAGAAAACACTAAAACCTACCTTCCGGCACTGCTTCATTCCAGTTCTTTGCGATTTCGGCAATTTGTTTTCCAATTGGGTTCCCGTAGAAGAAGTTGCGTACAAATTCTATCCATTTCTTTCCATCGCCCTCCGATTTATTATTCCTAAAAGCAAAAAGCCTTTCAATTGGAACATGTGGTGGGTTTTGCACGAGGCTATATAGACACTCAAAATGGGCACCCACTCGGCCGAAACCGCCACTACGAAAACAGTGACAGCGAGAAGCACAATGTAGGCACGCATTCTACGGGTTGTTCAGTTACAAGTGTAGTCGAGACCGTCTCTTATATGACCAGCACTGGCTTATGTTTATCGTATGCTTTTTCGGCCAAAGTGTCCTCCATGGATGCCCCGTAATTGGTCAATGACTTGTCAACGTCATTGCAGCTCGCGGCATTTCGGCACATGAAAGGAAAGTAGATGGTGTTGTTCCTTTTACTCCATGTGCGTCTAGTGCCTCCACTTCAAAGCGCTTGCCTGCTATAAACAGTTGTTCATTNCGGCCAAAGTGTCCTCCATGGGTGCCCCGTAATTGGTCAATTACTTGTCAACGACCAGTGAGGCCACTTCCTGTTGACGGCGAGCTAGGGGTTAACATAAACGCGGTATGCTACGTGGACCTTGAACGAATCAAGATGCACAAGGAAGCCGTTAAGTTATTAGAGCCCATCGGATGATCTGAACAATTCCTGTGAGTTCTGCTACACCCAATTGTTGTGTACGCATCAATGTATTCAAGGATTCACTGCAAAGCCTCATGCCCAAGCAGAATCCGCATTCACACTTTGACATAAGGGGCGGGGTAGAGAGAGATGAGGNAATCCGCATTCACACTTTGACATAAGGGGCGGGGTAGAGAGAGATGAGGCTCCATCCTGTTTCCTTGAACTAGCACAGCCAAAGAGGTGCGGAGAACCCGAGGGTTTGATCGTTCACACACACACACACACACAATGTGTTTGACTGAGGCACATCTCAGAGTGAGCTTCTGTTTCGTTCAGATAGGGTGGCCAACTATCGCTGTTTGATGCTGTTCGAGTCTACCCTTTGCAACAGCATCGTTGGTCTCTAAGACCATCCTTACATCGAGAGGAGTTGAGTTGGCAGGCCAGTGACGGTAAAACGGTGGGGATTCTGGACACCAGAACATGGCTGTGTGACTCCTCCCAGTCGATATCGATGGCACTCAATGGAAGTGCTTTCTCGCCAATTACAAGCCTTGTGTTGGTGGAGAACTTCAATGATGATGGACGTGATTTGGGCATGTCTGTAGCATGGGACTAGCTGAAACAAATCACAAAGCCATAGAGGCCATGTTCTAGGTGGATTTGGACTTGAGAGGCATTTGGCAAGAGTGTGTTGCATTGTGAATGCGTGGCGCTTACCCACCAGATGTGGCGTATGGCTGTGTGAACTCGAGTTTGTTGATGAAACACTTAAGAGTAAGGGCACTGCATCAAAAATGAGGAATAATCTACTCCTAATGATGAGACGCTATGCCTCACTGTGTGTCTGCGATGCGTTGAGAATCCATGGAACCTAGACCACTTGACTTACTCATTGAACTGTGAGTGAGAAATTGGCATTTTCTAAGCAAATGAACACTTTGGCAATCACCCACTCACTATGCAATGATTTACAAGGCACATAGCGCTAGGCAGCTCAACACTCGAGAAACTGATCACCAACCTTTTGATTTCTTGTATCGTGGAGAATCTTTGAAGTTGACGGATGTGGCTTGAGAAAAGTTGAAGCTGAAGAGGCTAGCTGCTAGTCGAATGCGGCGTTGATAAGCATTTGAAGAGGGCGCATTAATCTAGGGAGTGGAGGTTGATGATGGATTACTCAATTTTGGGTGCGCAGTAAACATGCACAAGCCTACCACGCCCAAAATCGAGTTGGCAAACAAGTGAGAAGACGCTTGTTTGATGTCGCTGCTCCCCCTTGGCAAGTGCCCTCAACCTGTAGTTTCTTCTTTTTAGAGAAATGAGCTGAACTTAAGGAAAAGTGTGCTGGTCACTCCACATATACGGTGTAGGTCGTAAAAACGCTGGTATGAAAGCAGAGTGCGTCAGGAGATGGTACTGCAGGAAGAGGAGTCACGTCCATTCCTTCTCGCCCCTCCTTTTTCACTGCGTTGGTGTCAAGCTCTGCATGTGGCTGGGCCCCATCTGGCAAGCAGAGAATCAGAGGAAATATTGTGTGGTCACATCTTTGTCGCAGTTATATAAGTAGCGTGAACAAAATCGTGACGACCTCCTCCAGGTGCTTTACGAATGGAGCCACATTAATTGTTAATAGGATCCCTGCAGAACACGAGTTGGCGCGAGTCCCCTATGACAGACGCCATTTTCACCACTTCTGCTAGAGGTTGTAGTCAGAGCAATCCGTTGCAACGTAACGCATGAATATGTTAGGAACTGCTATTAATCGGAAGTCAAACACCAACGAATATGTTAGGAACTGCTATTAATCGGAAGTCAAACACCAACTGGCATCAACAGGTGCGATTTGGGCTTCAGTGGAGACACTGAATATCGAGAAGTGCCGCATAATACTGCAGGCCGCTGATGATCTTTGCATCCATCAACCACAACATCCAATCGTGATCCGGTAGCAAGAGAAGCCCTTTTTTTACATGCAATTTGAGGATACAAATGCACCCACCCGCAGTCCATGACTGTTTTGAATCCAATCTATTTTAGCAGTATAGAGACCGTGGTCCACACCTCTGACACTAGACGTGCTGCTGAGTAATAACAAGCTTAATCAGCATCACTGTTTCGCTACTATCTACGCTAGACTGCACCTTATGTAGGCACTCTTTGAATGGTCCAAATCAGAGGTAATACATCTTTCTCACTATCTTTCCTATTTATCTCCACAAAGTGCGTAGGCAAGCATGTCATCCGGTCTGACTGCGACTTCTGCAAAGGCAATATTAGGAATACATCAAAGCAGGAAATGTGTTGGAAACCACTCGTGCCATGCGCCAACCGAATCCGTAAATCTGCTCACAGTTCAGTGGTAAAGTGCTGAATACTACGTCATAACAGTTCAGTGGTAAAGCGCTGAATACTACGTCATAGTGAAGGGTCTCAACATGGACTGAGCAGCTGAAGAGGGCGTGCAAATCATGTGAATATACCTGCTTCCAGCATTAAGCACTATCATTTATGAACATTAAGCACTATCATTTATGATACAAGCGTATTGACCCTTTACTTCCCTTTCCTTCCAAGTGAATCACTTCTAGCAGGTAACGAAAACATGCGGCATTGAACGAGAAACACATATAACTGCTGACGTCAGCTTTCAGTGTCAAAGGACCTACTGTCCTCCTTCACAGCATCACACCCTAGCAACATTGCTATGATTGACAACTCCTTGAAGGAAAATCACCCACTTCTGTCTCCAGTTGAGACAAATGTTCTACTGCACTAACAAGCGTGCTTGATTTTACCCCTGAGTCTGCTTCGTTTGCATCCGACCGTACCAGTGAATGACGAGGGACAATCGGTCGAGGTGAGGCGAACGCGTGACTCACACCAGGCAAAAAGCAACGACCCAATGTGTTAATGCCGTTGTAAAGTCAATCCGAATCCCCTCCCTGTCTCCCTCCCTCTTTCCCCTTCCAGAGCAGCGGTACTTATACCTCGTTACCTCTGTCACAGTCAATCTGCCACGTCATCTTTCCAAAATGGTGGGTCGCAGGAGCCTTTCCTTACCATCCCCAATTTATTTCCTTTCTCGTTGCATCTGACATCACAATTTCTACACACCATCTCATTGTCAGTAAAGACGGCATATTTTCGCTCCACTTTAGAAACAACGACGAATTACTGGCCTCAACCCTGAATCAGCGTTCAGAATATGCAAATTTCTTAATGTGGATGATCTTGTGGGGACCTGCAATGAAATTTCTAGGTGGCGGTGGATTCTACCGACTCGACCATCCTCACGAGCATTGCTTCGGTACATCGGGACTTGGAAGTGGCTCAATAAGCAGTTGTGTCGTATGATATTTGCGCACACCCCGTCACCTATCCTTCAAGATCCACTTCCAGTTGTGGAATATCGCGTGAAGCATACAGCATCCTTCCAAATATTTTCAACCCAGCCTAGTCAACACTTTTTCCAACGAACCGTCAACTACGCTCCCATGATTTATCCTCACCCAATTGATCTCTCCACAAAGTGTAAATAAATCCATTTCGGCGCAATCAGTCACATATTTTGCATTGTTGAATCACTGACGCAGGCTCCATATTGCGTTGATTCCATCAGTATGATATGTGAGGACAAAGGGATTTAATTTCACGCAAAACATAAAGCATTTATACGCGGTTTCCTATGGTACGACTGCTATATATACATGATGGATCCGGAATTTACTTTCAGGGATTGTCTGCTGAGGTGGCTGGACGTCATTGCGCCACATCAAACAGTAATTATAGTCATCCTACCTGAGCGTTGGGATGACGAAATAGATGATATGAAAGTGGTTGCTGAACTCATTGCAAGTTTTGCTAACTCTGATGATTGCCCACTGGCCACTACACCATTGGATTGGCGACTGTGATGTGTCAAACATCATGCAGCTGGCCACCTCCATTTCGAGGAGATGCTATAATTTATCTCCCTTGACTTACAGTTTAGGGTCTCAGTCACTTCTTCCTCTTACCGACATCGTTTTCTCGATAATAACCAGCTCAAATATCTTTCTTTCCTTTGACGCAGCGTTACTTCCTTTTCCAGTTATCGAAGCGACTTACTGACTCAACATCATTTATTGCATGGACGTTCTACTGTTCTTGTGCTTAATCACTTTCCTTGTTGGCTTACACATCATGCTCGCCAGGGGCGGAATTCAAAGATAAAAGGCAGATTTGTTGCAGGCAATGTAGCTAGGGTGTCGACCTAACTAGTCAGTTGTTTAGATGACTTCATCCATTGCTGTTGGATGTTAAATGTTGGCAGGTTAGATGTTCTTGCGTTTACTGGCATCTGAACACTCTATCGACACTACGCTGTCTAAGCCGTCAAGCTGCGCAAATCGATGTTAGCATTTAATTCATATACTTACATGCATGCATTCACGCATTACTACATCTTCCTCTTCGCCGAGCGCCTCCACCTTATTGACAAGGATAAAGGCTCGCCCTCCCTCCCCTGCGTTCTTTCTTCCTTTCCATACTTCTTTCATTCATTTATCGATTGATCGTATGCAGAGGTGCCAATGACGCCCGATTTGGCTTAAACACCTCTACTTCTCACCACACCTCTGTGCTCAGTGCTGATTTGACCTCTAGAATCTCCATCACCACACGCAGAGATTTTGCCTTCATTGTGGCAGTGAATTGCATTCGCAGAAATACTCGTGCTCTCNTTCCATACTTCTTTCATTCATTTATCGATTGATCGTATGCAGAGGTGCCAATGACGCCCGATTTGGCTTAAACACCTCTACTTCTCACCACACCTCTGTGCTCAGTGCTGATTTGACCTCTAGAATCTCCATCACCACACGCAGAGATTTTGCCTTCATTGTGGCAGTGAATTGCATTCGCAGAAATACTCGTGCTCTCATCCACCTACTCCACTCATCCCCTTAGCGGTGTCGTTTGTCTTCTTACCTCGATGCGTTTGATTCTCGAAAAAAGGTGCATTCTCGCAACCCATCAAAGCCAACAAAAATCCCTCATAGTTGGCATTTACGATTCGCCCAGTTAGTAAGCTACCAAGGGCAGGCGTGAAGTGGAGGCGCACATATGCTGCATTTCGGTTTGCGCCTTCCCGCATGCCAGCGAAGACCGTTCAAAAGCAAATGTGACTTGAACCACTCAACAGCATTCCCAACATGCTTTCTGGATGCGAACAGACCTTGTCTGCATAGAATCTTGCATTCCGATGCTCCATCAGGTGTATTAGCAAGTCACATCAAATCTGGCTAGCTTTCGTCTTACGACGTCTCCTGTGCGCAAGCCCACATCATTCCCCACCGTATTCCCTGTTCCGGCAAGTATTCTCTTGGCCTCGTGTACCAGGACGACAGTATGTGGAACACCCAGAACAGCGGCAGTGCGGTAAAACAAGCACCGCAAGCACAATGATCTCCTCAAACTGCCATCGCAGGTAGGCCTGATGTGTCAATGACCAGCTGTTAAGAATCCACAATTTATTGCCATCGTTGGTGTAAAGCTAAAATGACCAAACCGTAAAGCGTGTGGAAACTCCCAACCAGGTACACAAAAAATGGATTTAACTAGGTTTCTCCCCATCGTGACGCAAACTGGATCTTGATGCACTGTTGGAAGGTAGTGATTTACTCCTCTGTTGGAAAATTTGCGAGCTTGCTTTGCATGTTCTTTTCTGCTTACCTCTCTTTTTGCATTTAAGTGACTAATCTTCGACGGTAGACATTGATATGTTGCTTGCGTAACTCTTCGTTTCACATTCGCAAGTACCAACGATTTTACTGGAAGCATTGTATCAATTCCTTCACAACTTCGTCAGCATATGCTTCGTCCTGCCAATCGTGTGCATCTCGATTGCTGCTGCGCATGGGAGCACCAATGACGACCCCAACATACATTCCATACAGTGGTTTGTCCTTGACAGCTATGCCTCCCTTCCATTTCGCAGGAATGCTACGGTTGTCGAATGTTTGTTACACAGCTGCTTACCGCAAACGTTGTGCTCGGTCACACTCTGCACTTATAGCCTCTAACCACTTTCCGGAAGAGCTCAAATGTCAGACATGCGATATCTCAACACGGTCAGTCGTGCGGGTTGGTCGGACCCTGATGTGACATCCCAGTTTATGGGAACTTGCTGAGTTATGGCCAAAACCTCAAACACGAAGGATTTCCTTCATTTCAAATACATGTTGATCTTATCCGGATTGACTCTCGATTCGAAGCAATAGACAGTGAGCAATGAACCAAGTGAATCTTAATTAAAGTCACCGACGGCTCCAGAGTGGCGTCAAATTATTTCGACTGGCAAGAAAGCACAACTGGATGCAGAAACTGGTGATGCCATCAGCATGCAGAGTAGCACCACACCCTGAGTGATAGTTCGCACTTTTTATTGTGTTGTCATGTCCAGGCTTGGGTTGATAGAACATGCAGAGACCAGCTGAGGTCATTGAAAACTGGTTCCTACCCAGCTATGTATTCAGGCCGCGTTAATCACATAATCAGGATTAAGTTACGAATGAAATGTTCGGACGGGCCGGTAAAAGCCTCAGTTCGGCGTTATGCTTGTAAGCGTCCCTACTACACGTGAGAACTGCGGTTAAAATAATCATACAATGGTTGAGAAAGCCAATGAAGGCGGTGGGGTCTGTTCATACACACCACCCAGTGAAGATTGATCTGAAGCATCCACTGACACGGCGTGCATGAGTTGAGTTGGTTGAGATTTGGTCAACTAGACCAGCTTGAGACTTCGCAACAGCAACGTTGGCAGTTGGTCCAAGCATAATGCACTGGGAATGGGAAAACCCGATGCTTTACGCAATTTAGGGTGCCTCAAACGCTGAATCTCATAAATGGACACAACGCCTATTGCACACTTGCAATGCACAAATAATTTAGGGTATGGGGTGAAAAGCGAGACGGAACTGTTCTGGTCTGCCGTCCCTTCTACTTGCAATGGGCATTCTGCTGCTCACGAGTCTGAGGCAAATGTCAGCAATACGTGGTTAAGGCGCCCCAGCTGTGAACGAAAGGCTGGCTCATTACTAAACCATCAGCCGTAGAACTATTCAGATGTGTGTAGAATCAGAAGAGCACAAAATGCATTGGAACCTAGGGAAGATCCAATGCATCCATGCACTACGGGTGGACGAGAGGAGCGGGATCAGATGAGATGGGATGGGTGGGATTTCACTGCAGTGCTTTACAGTGCACAGCTTTTGACCATCAGTTAAGCAATGCAACTTCATCCGTATTCCACCGTACCACGCAACTGCCGCATGTGTCGCAGCTTCTTGTGTTACGCCACAATGACTACGCCTTTAACACATCGTCACCTACATTCACACATCCATCGTGATGTGTAAGCTATCGCGCTAAGTGATAGAGCACAAGATCAGTAGACGATCCATGCAATGAAGTACTTTGATCAAGAAAACCCACACGAGTCGTTTTAAGAGCCACAAATGTTGCTGAGAAAGGAAAAGCGCGGTGAGTCAAAAGGAGAGGGATGTATTTGAGCGCGCATTTACAAGGAAAGCAGGGACCTTCTAAGACTTTATTACATGGATGGAGTGCCTTCATCCTTGAGTCTACTGCCAATACCCTTAAGCTGCAAGCTGCATTGGACGTATTGCAACCACTCCTTTAAGTTGAGCTCTCCGGTATCCATTCGCCTGGCACAGCACAGTCGCCAATCCACCGCAGTGGTTGCAAGTGGGCAATCAGCGAAGTTGTTGAAGCTCGCAATGAACTTTGCAAAGACGTGCATATCATTGATTGCCTCGTCCCAACTCCTTGGCAGGATGGCTATGATTAGTATTTGCCGCGGCTTGATGACATTTAGGAATTGCAGTAGTTGGTGCTTGGAAAGAAATTGGGGATCCATCAGGAATAAGTAGCAGTCATAGCTCAGGATGTTTCCCTTAAATTTTCTTCCCCCAAACTCGTCGTACTCTACTCTACTATCGTATCCATTCTCAGGGGCAGCATGGACATAATTCACAATGTTAATAACATCTAAAAGATGCGGAGCACCCCTTAGCGAGTCACAGAGATCCATGGTGCGCAAAATGGAGTGATAATAGTCCTGCTTGCAGAGCGCGAAGAAGTGGAAGATATCAGCGTTGAAAGTGAGGCAACAGTTGATAGGCTGTCGAGGTGAGGATAGACTTGACTGAGATGAATACAACTGAAAATAGTGCATTTCCTGCAAGCGATATTCTATAGCAGGAAGCAGGTTCCCATTGCCAGTTGATGAGGCTTGGGAAAAGAGGAGGCAACAGAGGTGCTTGTCTAGCCACCTCCAAGTACGGATGTATCGACTCATTGCCTGCGTTGATCGTCGACTTGACAGGATCCATCGCCAGTTGGGGATGGCATTGCAGGCATTCACCAAATCCTCCACGTCTAGCAATTCGCATATTCGGAGTGCCATTTCGGCTGGAAGTGTAGTGATTTCGCGCCGCTCCTAAAGCATAGCAAAATGTGCCGTAATTAGTTTGACGGAATTGGTTAAATGAGTGGCGATGACGGGGAAGACAAGGAAAGCAGTAAGTGGGGGCTAGTACAAATAAAGAGGCATGGGGAAGTAAATGGAAGCTTCAGGACCCACCATTGATAAGATGTGCTAAGGTAGATTGACGGTGAGGCGGAGGAGACGAGGCTTAAATACTGGTGGTGCAGAAGTGGACGAATGAACAGTGAGTAGATCTCACAGTGGCGTTACCGCATTGGTTCGTTTCTTGCTGCGAAGGCTTGCACGACAGTGTCACAGGTGGGTTGGATTTGTAGTTGGAATTTTATCCTAACTACTCCTATGACAGTGCGTCTTAATCCGAGAACCGCCTTATCTCTATTTAACGAGGTAGCGCAAAACTAATAAGGAATCCCAATTGACACCTTCCTCCCTTTTCACTCTTAGCAAGTGAGCACAAACAAGGAGCTGACAGCGATTCATTCATTCTTCCCCTCTGCTTTGCTATGTTACAAGTCTGGTTAAACCGTATGTTGGGCCGAAGTGAGGTTTGTGCTTTAGGCTAGATTTGGCTAAAGTGATACCGAATGCCTGCCCTGATAAGAGACAAGATGCGCCGGTTTGTCGGTCTTTTGACAGAGCAGGAGAATGAAATTCATGGGCTCTCTTGTGTGTACACACCAAACTTGACATACTTGCTCAGAATAGACACCTTGTTATTAGCTTTCGTTGAATGGATGCTGCTGCCACATGAAGCGATTGAAAACATGCTGCTCCGTCAGATGAGGCGACACCTTCGTCGTAGACAGAAGTTCGGCGACACTGTGGTTGATATTACATCCAACGTTGCCACAGTTTCACTTGTAAAGGGAACTTCGTCTGTCGCGAATCTTGTGTTTCGTTGCCCCAACAGCTGCATCCTAAAGTATCCACAGATATCGCTTGAATAAATGGGAGGAATTACTTCGCACCACAATTGACACGCCTCTCTGACTGCTTCATGCTGATGTGGTGGGTAGAGATGGTACGGCGTGACTGGGATACGAGTTTGCTAAGTAGCTGGTCAGCTGGCTACCTCGATGACACGTAGACTGACAGTACAACCAGTCATCACACATTGCACAGAAGAATTAGTGAAGGGCAGACACATGGGTTGGTAATCAGCTCGAGTCTACAAGCTCAAATGATGAAGCAGAGCATTGACGAACTCGAGGATGCAGAATGCACTTTCATGATTCGGTGACTTGCTGGTGATGCTGATGGACAGTGGTCCACACAGTTCCATTTTAGGCTCCCACTTCGTCGCATCGCTTCACCGAACTTTGGTTTCTCGTGCTCTCCAAATCAGGGCATAAATAATGCAGTTTCTAGTGCCACTTTTGACGTTGATGAAGCGTGTAGGCAAGTAACGGAAATAAATACTTTTACCCTTAATGCTGCCACTGGATCAGTAACTTGTCAACCTGCTAAGAACCCCGTTATTTGTAGGTGGATGCGCGACTCCAATCCACAGATGATGGATTTAGAGACGAAATGGAGGGCTGATCAATTTGCAGGAAGGATGCTTTATAACGCTGTTGCGGCTTCGTTGAAATCCACGTAGATTAGACTGCGTTTCAACCACTGCCAGCTCGCGCACCTCTCCATTGCTACTTCTTTCCTTAAGCAATCTCCGCTNATAACGCTGTTGCGGCTTCGTTGAAATCCACGTAGATTAGACTGCGTTTCAACCACTGCCAGCTCGCGCACCTCTCCATTGCTACTTCTTTCCTTAAGCAATCTCCGCTCTGCAGTCGCTGTCTTAGAAAGTTTATTAGTGCATGGTCTAAACTGACCTAATATGGAAAATAATTTACTTAAAAGTGTTAGGTGATTCACTTTAAATGCGCTTCCATTTGCAGTTTTCAATTTTTGTTGCAAATAACGAAAACTCTTATGAGGCAGGCAATACCTAGGTGATCATGAAAGGATGTTTGAGGCATCTTTCGTCCCCTTTTCGCTACTTTGGTGTTTGTTTCATAGAACTTAATTAACCACCCGGTTCAACTATTCCCCTAGCTATGCTACCTAGAGAGATAGGATGTCACTCTTAACGACGTCTCAGACCATTTACCTTGCAGGTCTTAATTAAACACAATGACCCGTTAGATGCACGTAATCCATTGTTCGACGCATTTAGGTGGTGTTAGGACGGAATTAGGGCACGCGGAGACTTCCATTAATTTCAACGGCATTTGAGTTGACATGAATGGGTGACGGTAAGGCGCCTTGAGAATGGCGACAAGCCAGGCCTCTGAAGGCATGTCGATGTAAGTCGAGGTTCCGTTCTCTCACGCCTTGAGTAGTCATTGGTAGAATCGTGGCAGTGTCAGTGGGGAACGATGATCTCTCTATAACTTAGTGTCATGATACCTTCGGCTGAGTGGAATATTTGCTGTAACACTTTGGAAGACAAAGCGAAATTTGCATCACGGACGGGGAAACTTGCAAAGCCTTCTATGTAGCATCTTCCGGAGCCCTTATGCGAAATATGATCGACACACACGATAATAAAATGCTGACTCTGAAAAAGACGCGTCTCTATAATGTCCCAACCGAATTCGCAACAAAAACAGTGACTACTCGGTAGCATACTCGACAAGACGTGACTTTCTCACTTTATATCCGATGCCGTCACATAAGGGCTCGTTTCGGTGGGATCGGAAGTCCGGTAATTGTTAAAACAATTAAATCAGCGCTTAAAGCGCAAGAGAGTTATGCAGCGAAGCGACAAATTGTTTATGCTGCAATTTATGTGCTCCTCGCAACTCGTGTCTCAGTTTAAGCTTCATGTCTGGAAGTTTATATCTGCAGTCTACCGATCTGCCATGATTTCGAGGAAGTCTCGAACCACCACCTAAAGTGCATTTTTCCGAGCGCGAGTATGATGATGGGGCCTTGCATCCCTACACAGTCAAAAAGCTGAGTTCGATAGCAATCTGAGCACATTTCTTTGTAGGATTGCTCACTGACTACTTCACTTTTTAGGCGTAAGCTTTGTTGAGGTAGTTTAACAAGAATTCCTACTTAGACTTTTCAATTCATCCAAATGTTGAAATATAGCACTCCGGAGTCATTCAGATATATCATATTAAAAAAATTCGGCAAGAGAGGCGCTTTCTGAATGCCGAAGCCAACAGATGGTTTCGAATATCTCTGCTGCCATTCTAAAGCATTTGAAAACCCATTTCTACCTCCTAAATATGTTGGTAAGTCTATGCGATAGCGCGTGATCAAATGGCTTTAGTGGCGTATCCAATTGCCATCTTTAGAGTGCAAGAAAGTGCGGACCTCGAAAAGTGCTGCTGACAGTTCATGTTTTAATTTAGAACCCAAGTTTGCGCAGAATCAAATGCTGTGGACTTGGACACAGGTACTTTGGATGTCTATTAAATTCGGACATGAATTATATCACAATCTGATGCACTAGCTTTCACATGCTGGGTAAATCAGTGATCTTGGAGTTGGATATGGTGTCGGATTGCCTCTTTGTCAAGGTGTGCTATAGGCTTTGACCAATAAACAGCGGAGGGGAGAAATAGTAGCCATTTTGAACGCAACCGAGAAACTAGACAAACCGCAGCGGAGAATAGTAGGAGGTCAAGGGTTTCGAGAGAGTCACCGTACTTAACTACAACTTAGAAGATATATAGTCTAAGACATCACAAGCATAGCTATCCTACCTCTTAAGGCATCAAAGTAAATTAACAATTAGAATAAATAATTAGCTGCCTCTTGTAAAACGCGGAGTGGAAAGACAAGGGGAGATTGATAATCCAACAGATGTCTTTACGCACGCATCAAGATATTTACAGATTTTAAACTAAACAGCCGAAAAATTGGATGAGAATTATTCAGCCTCCTGAAGATGCTTAAATCTTCGAATCGTTTGGCTTTTCGGTGATAATCGCTTTGTAAGTGGTTCAGACTAACCACACCTCATCAAGGGGCCATTCACATTTAAGCAAGAAATTTGACAAACCGCAGGGGAGAACAATAAGTGGCTGAGTATTCCCAGAGGGACATCGCATCTAACTGCGAAATATAAGGCATAAATTCAGGATTCACCAATGTAGGCATCCCGTCTCCTATGACTGCATCGTTGGGCGGATATTCGAGCTAAATATTTCACTGACCATTACATAACAAGGAAAGAAGAAGAAAACAAAAATTTATGGGTCCATCAAACCCATTTACGTGCGAATCGAGACCCCGGCTGCACCACAGCCATCGAATGAGTCGGTTGGATGCAAGCTCTTTAGACCTAAACCACCAAATAGACAAATAAACAGCCAAATAAATTGGATGAGAACCAATAATCTTTCAAAAGGCACTTAAAACTCAACTTTTAGCTTTTTGTGTTGCACACGTTGTAAAAGTTGTTGACCAGGCACACCTCATCAGAGTGCCATTGTCGGAAATATAGACTCAGCAATTTACAGTCTCGTCAAAGCTGAATTATTAGGCTGTTAGGAAAGGGGAAGAACTGACCATAAGTGGAAACGCATTTGTATCTATGCCCGTTGCTGCCCTCGGCATCAGCGTTTGCATTAATAATGCAGCACATCCTGGTGCATCGGCACTCGGCTACACAAAATATCGTTGCATACATCTGACAAATACGAACTATTTCTCATAGGCAATATTAAGACCAATGCAAGTGCCTATAAATGCAAAGGCAGATATTTTGCAAATTAAAGCAATCAAAACCATTTGATATGACACAAATGCCTGTGGAACTGGATTGTCAGTCTTCACAATGTGAGACATCGTCCCCATCAAGGGAATGATTTGTTCTCCAAAGATGCCAGAATGTCGAATACGAGAAACCCAGTAACAGCGTGAGAAAGCATCCTTCCTGCAAATTGATCAGCCCTCCATTTCGTCTCTAAATCCATCATCTGTGGATCGGAGTCGCGCATCCACCTACAATTAACGGGGTTCTTAGCAGGTTGACAAGTTACTGATCCAGTGGCAGCATTAAGGGTAAAAGTATTTATTTCCGTTACTTGCCTACACGCTTCATCAACGTCAAAAGTGGCACTAGAAACTGCATTATTTATGCCCTGATTTGGAGAGCACGAGAAACCAAAGTTCGGTGAAGCGATGCGACGAAGTGGGAGCCTAAAATGGAACCTCAATGCTTTTATTTAATACCGGATAAATCACCAACTCTTCTTCCGGTCTGTAACAAACCAGAAGGTATTGCATAACACCTCAAAATGATAGATCTGCCAGGGTCAATGGAGGTGGCAAGCGATTCTGTCACTCACTCAGGCGACAGTTAGACAAGGGAAATCACACCCTCCACATAAGTGGTGGTAAGATTGATAGCCCACTTCCTACAAAGGAGCACGATTACTACTGTAGGCTCAATTGCATAGCACATGAACAAGACTGCCCTGGTGATTACTGTCACTAGTCCTCTTGACAGGGGCCAGGAGATTAAAGGGAGGGAGTGCAATCTCTTTTTCTTCGCAGTCGAGACTAGAAAATTGACTTGCCACAATTTAGCAAGAAGTAGGTAAAACCAAATGGACAATGCTTTGGACGGGTGATGGACTAGAGTTACAAATGCCAGATTACGTCACATCTCTAGAGAATCTTCAAGTAGTAGCAACAATCTCTTCTTCTGCTTCTCTAAAAATAGTCCCTTAAAACATATCGCCAAATTGGCTTTGCTCAACAAGTGCAAAGCTAACTCATATGTTGTTGGTACTTTTGGCTGCCAATTTTCTTGACAAGTAACCTGATCTTAGTAAACATACCGTGGAAGGCAGTCTTACTCGAAGACAAATGAAGCCACGATGCAATGACAGAGACTTAAGCGACTGCGAATTAACACCGTGGGGTTAACAAATTTAAATGCTGGATTGTTGCAGCAACATTGCTTTTCACCTTCTGCACTGTTACGAGATCTAGCACTATGTTTTGTTTCAAACAGCAGTTACGTAAGAGCGAATGTGCTGACCACGACTTGCGTTTATCGCCAGTCGCATATGGAAGGGTCATGACTATTAATAATAGCACTCCACTTGTTATAGCCTTCCTGTGGCACACGAGACTGAGGTGATTGCTGAGCGTAAGGCTCACATTTAACCTATCATGTAGGGAGTGCCTCAGATTCGCTTCGCATTCGTCACGCCATTGCCTACTATCCAGCTGTTGAAATTCGTGAATTTGTCCCACAAGATCAATTCTGTCTTCCAGAGACGCTAATATAGTGTCACTAGATCAATTTGAGTCCACATTAAACCACAAAATCAAAGGCAAGTTGTGCATTGCTGACGTGCAGAAGGCGCTATTGACCTAGAAGCCATGCCGCTCCGCGGAGTCATAGCATCTGCGTCTTCAGTGACCGCTAAAATTGAAGCAAAGAGCTAAACAGAATAACTTATCAACGCCTTACAGAACGGTTAGCTACTCTGAAACAAGCACAGGAGTTAAATGGAAATGAGGCATTAGTTAGGCCTAAATAACCTCATATAAAGAAGTAAACGTTCGTCCTTAATTGTTCCATTCTGATCAAGATTGCATCACAAATATGGCAAGTATAGCCTAGATCTGATTTATTTGTAACTTAAGTATATATTTGCTGTTCTTCAAATTTTCTAACCTGCTTAGCAATAAATTATTATCCTTAGATCCGCCTTGCCTAAAAATGCGATGCAATCTGCATTTCCAAAAGATTCGCTGATCCTTATCTCGTCCAACGTAAACGAGTTTGTCCCGAAACCTGTCAGCATGCCTACCTATCTCCTGCTCTATTGAAGCCAACCGTAAGCTCCACCTCTCCTTTTTACAAATAGCCAAACGGCAAAGTAGTTGGTTATTTGGCTGCCAGCAAGCCATGCTTTTGAAGCTGGAAGATCTTTTGTAGCATTGAAGAGGAAGAAAATGGGCAGAAAATTGCTGCACCATTGACCTTTACTTCGACCTTATGGTAGTGACTGCAATCATGACAAGTAAATGGAGAGATGGTCTGACTGGTTGCAAGAGGTGGACTTAAAGGTGCCTGTAGTGAATCACAAAAGTAGATTTCGAGTCCTCACTCTTTGGCCGACTGCACGCCAGATTAATGCCCTGACAGCACTGAAGTGAGGACATGGTGACAAGGAGGAAGAATATGGAATGACTGTGAGACCGTCGCAAACACCTATTCTTCCTCAATGGGTGAGTGGATGGGTGGCAGTTGGTGGGAGGCAGATTTAGTGAAAGCGACCAAAGTAGGCATGCCCTTCAGCATTTCCAATTCTTCACAGGTATCATATTCATGCTAAGAACACTTCAGCTCTCCTACCGATAGGTAACATCCATTTATCTACAGCGGTGTGGCATACAATGCCCTATAAATGCTTTCACAGGAATGAAAATATGCAACTAAAAAGCAAACAAATGTCTTTGACAAGTTTGCAATGACTTTTTTAAAATCACACTAGTAAACACCAACTTCTTCCTTTTTTGGCAGAGAACTTGCGGCTTTATTGAGTGTTGACAGCCACTGAGACAGCACCTTCTCTGCCGATTGGCGTGATTACATTCTTAGAGTAGGTAATGTTTTGCATACTTCTGATGCTGACGTAAAAAACAATGTCACTTTCCTTGTCTGATTATCTGTTAGCACTTGGAAAGCTTGGAGGACAATGTTCATGCGGGTCATTACTTCATAACGTGCTAGGACTTAGCCAGGGACGTTGGTGGAGAGAAAAACCATCCAGTGAGCACTAACAGAAGGCCTTACGAGTTTAAGAAACAAAACACGTTCAATCATTGCAGAAATTAAATAGCTATTTTTTGAATTGAAATTAAAGGTGAAGGACACCATAATGTGGCATTATGGAAGATGTGGCAATTAACAAGCCCAAATTTTCCTTTTTTTATTGCAAGTGTATAAAGGATCCTGCTTTGGTGAAGGCGAATAAAATTTCCATGTCCACACCACCAAATCCAGTGTTGCACCTTAGCACTTTCCTTAAACCTAAAGAAGGAGACACAGTATGCATTGCTGGCTACAAGAATGGCCATCGCTACCCAAAGGAAGCACTACGACGCTATACTAAGTGACTGGAAAAATATCGTTCCCAGTGATATTCCTGCTCAACCCCTCGCATCGGCCATCGCAATGCATTTGTCTACTAACCTACAGAGTTTGTTACCAAATTTGCCTGCAGCCAACCCTCCTTGCAATTTCATTGCATCTGGAGTTCCGTTCTGTTTGGGATCTGTGTTAGCAATAAATTCATCGTTCAGTGTACTCTGCGATAAGATGTCTACTGAATTCGCATCTCCACTAGATTAGATTGCCGTCTAACAACGTACTGCTTCATGCACTCAATTGCAACCATGGTTGACTGCCAGCATGAATAGGAACACAATAATTTTGTCGGTCATAGTTCTCTCTGCGATGGGCTTGGTTAGTTCACCTGCAGCAGGAAGGGCCTCAACATGGACTGAGCAGCTGAAGAGGGCGTGCAAATCATGTGAATGTACTTGCTTCCAGCATTAAGCACTATCATTTATGATACAAGCGTTGTGTCGGTCATAGTTCTCTCTGCGATGGGCTTGGTTAGTTCACCTGCAGCACCCACGGGAAGTGGTGTGCTCCGCGCCCTAAGGTTCAACATCAAAGGCATTAGTAATGCAGTTCACCGCCTAGAAATGTAGCAGTCACTAAACAAAGCAAGGAAGACCCAACTTCTTCAATTTAGCCTGAATTACGTATAATTTGGAGTAATGTACTGTAAGCGCCACACATGAAAGAGCTTTTTTGGAGAAAACGTGAGACAAATTATTTAGTTCGAGTTAGCACTCATCCCTTACACTAAAAACTTTTGCCATTTTCTTCGTGGTAACCCTTATTTTTACTTGTATTTTAATAAAAGTGAGTTGTGATAAATTATTTGTGCTTACAATATGCCTTTAAATGAACGTTTCGGATTTTTCGTTTACCCGTGCAGAGGCAAACCTCGATCTACTGCATGAGCAAGCATTATGGAATAACAGGGGTCAAAACATTGTTTGGCTCGAATAAATCTCCACGACAAATGCCCCAACTTATAAATGGAGTTTCAAATCGATTTTTTTTTAAGGCTTATCAAATTAAATTGGGCATGTTAGTAGTTGTAATAATTGTGGTGTTTAAACGTGCTTGGCAGGTGGGAGGCAGAGGACAATTTTGAGTGGTCGCGGACACGCGTGCTTCCTCTCCAGGGTCGGGGACACCTTCGTTGTAGATAAGCCTACCGCTATTGCCCCACTACCGTACAACAAAAGAATGTCTCGCAACATTCCGCCTTCTAATAGTCTCACTACCTTACAATAAAAGAATGCCTCGCAACATTCCGCCTTCTAATAGCAGGGTGGAAAAGAAGGAATAGGAGGAACGGGAAGATACTGCTACACTGGTGGCAGGTTTGGCGGACCTCCTCCACTTCAAAGAATGTACGACCTTCGAAGACTGGATGAAAACCACTAGGTTCAGCATCCATTTATGCCCTCAGTGGCAGAGAGTCCCGCTGGTCCTACACGCTCTCCCGCAAGAGCTATTCCTGGCAGCAATAAACGCAGCAGTCACTGCTGACTTCGATATCGATATCGATATTCGATTCTCTCCCAACTGGCCATCAATCGGCGAGAACAATCGCTGGCCGACGAGTTCTTTCGCCGAGACCAATAGGTAGGCAAAAACGACGAAGAGTACGCCAGGAACCTACAAAACCTAGCGAAACGAGCTTTCCGACGATGCCCTCCAACCAGAGTGGCCGACTGCGTGGCCATCCGATTCCGTGCGGAAGTTCGACCACCGACCATCGCCGCAAAGCTCTATTCCATGAAGGCCAACGACCTCAATCAGTTGGTCGAGGCTGCGACCAGGAATTGTCAGGAACTCCTCCTTACATCCGTGCACCAGACAGCCCACCTCCGACCAAACCCGCCACGCCCTCGTTGGACTCCTTCGCGTCAGACCCCAAGAGCAGGTGAGGCCTACTATTCGTTATCTTGCCAACCTACAAATGCCTATCCTCCATTTTTACAAGCCCTCGGCAGGTTAAAAGGATATCCCTGTCGTTTTCTCCCGGACTCGAGAACAGTCAAGTCCCCAGTGAACCCCAAAGCACTTCCAGATCTGCTCCACAAGTTTTGTGTCGGCCCTTCCTCTATAAAACTACTCGCAGCTGAAGGGAAGAAGTCGAAAGTGATCGGAGAGACGTTGTTAAAGGTCACAGTGTGGGAAGAAACCTGGACAGTGCAAGTTATTGTGTGTCCAGAATTAGTATGGGACGTGGCACTGGGCGCTGATTTCCTTTGCAAGACTAAAGCAATCCTCGACTTCGCAGAGGGTGCCTTTACAACCCAGCAGCACATGACAACAAAGTCAGTCGAGTCTTTCGTGGGAAAGGAGGCTCACGAAATTTGCAGTGCTCTTTACGAAGCAGCAGGCATTTCTGTTCACAACCTAGATGAGCTTTGCTCGCAGTTAACACTCACTGCTGGGCAGATACTCCAAAGTGTTCGCTTGGCAGGAAACCAAATCCGGGCGGTCAATCATCATCAGACATGCCATCGATACGTGTAAAGCTAGACCAACATGGCAGCCCCCGAGATGCATTCCATCGCCCCTCTTGAAAGATGTAAATCGTTTAGTGAATGAGATGATCAACGACGACGTGTTACGGCCACCAAAGTCACTGTGGACCTCCCTAATCGTACTGGTAAGGAAAAGTGACGGGAGCCTATGGCTGTGTATTAACTACAGGAATCTGAATGCCGTGATTAAGAAGGATGCTATTCCACTGCCTCACATCAATGACTCACTGGATTCCCTGCATGGAGCAAACTGGTTTTCCACCCTGGACTTAAAATCTGGCTACCGGCAAGTGGAAGTAGCGGAGACGGACGGAGAGACGACAGCGATCATAGCTCCAAGCGGACCCTATGAATTTCAGACAATACCGTTTGGACTATGTAATGCTGCAGCTACCTCTCAACGTCTGATGCAGACTGCATTAATGGGGCTTTTTCCTAAACACTGCATAATCTACCTTGATGACATCCTTGTCCTTGGTAAAGACATACAGGAGCATAATGCCAATCTTAAACTAGTGCTGGATCGTCTTCGAGACGCTGGATTGACCCTGACCCCGGAGAATTGCCACTTACCTCAACGTTCAGTTACATTCCTGGGGCATACAGTCTCGCCAGATGGGATGGCTGTCATCGAGGACCGTAACAACCAAGTGAGAACATGGCCGACGTCGATCAATCGGACGGAGCTCCGCAGTTTTCTCGGCGTGGCAAACTACTACCGACGTTTCGTCGAAGGCTTTGCCTAGATCTCCGGTCCTCTGCACAAATTACCAGAGAAGCAGGCGAAAAGGAATTTTGAGTGGGAGAACGAGCATGATGAGACCTTTAAGGAACTAAAGCGCAGGCTCTGCTCCGCCCCGGTTCTGGCCTTACCCAACTCCGAGAACGACGCACCTTCCTTCGTACCAAAAACGGATGCCAGCGACGTAGCCGTAAGCGGTGTACAATCCCAACAGGATAAAGAAGATGGGGAACACGTCATCGCATACGCCAGTATCAAGCTCAACAAAAAGAAGAGACAGAAAAGTGCAACGGAACGGAGCTGTTCGCCATCCTGACAATGGTTCAGCACTTTAAACCCCACCTGATAGCGAAACAGTTCATTGTGAGAACAGACTACCAATGAAGGAGATTGACCGTTCAGTGGCGCGCTCGTCCGAAGAACTGCAGCAATATGACTTTACAGTACAGTACAGAAGAAGGACTAAGCATGGCAACGCAGGTGCATTGTCTCAGCAGAAAGGGTTAGTGGTGTGGTGGATACGCTATTTTGATCAAACCTACCAGACACCAGTGGAGAAACTCACGAAGTAATGATCCCGACACGGGTCTGGTATACGAGAGGTTTCTGGCATCCTCGCACAAACCCACCGCAGAAGAGACGAACTCGTCCAGCAAAGTAGCCAAACGAATATGGCGACAGTGGTCCAAACTCATCCTGGAGGACGAATTTTTATGGTACTAAGAAGATGTT
Source organism: Taenia saginata (assembly GCA_001693075.2). Taxonomy (NCBI): domain Eukaryota; kingdom Metazoa; phylum Platyhelminthes; class Cestoda; order Cyclophyllidea; family Taeniidae; genus Taenia; species Taenia saginata. The sequence continues at coordinate 25,191 of LWMK02000485.1, forward strand.
ACGTCTCCCAAACGTCTAGTTGTTCCAGGTTTGCTAATACAAACGGTCCTCCAAGAGTTGCACGAGCAATTGGGGCATGTAGGTGAGGAGGAGATGGTGGGGGTCTCGAGCAAGCGATATTGGTGGCCCTCTCTTACACCGACCGTGCTCGACTTCTGCCGAGTCTGCATCACTTGTAGCAGTTTCAAGAAGCCTCACTCAACAGCAATTGCACCCCTACAACCCATGCCTACGGGGTTCCAGGATGAAAGGGTGGGAACAGACATCATGGGTTTTCTGCCACTTACCAAAAGGGGAAACCGGTATATCCTAGTTATGGTTGACTACTTCACGAAAGTAGCCGAAACAGAAGCCATGAAGTCTCAAGACGTCGAAACAGTCGCGTCAGCCTTCTTCAATTGTTGGATCTGTCAACACGGAGTGCCCGAATCAGTTCATAGCCATCAAGGTCCCAACTTCGAAAGTCGACTTTTTACTGAACTATGCAAGACTTTTGGGATCGCAAAGACGCGCACGACACCAGGGCACCCACAAGGCAACGGACAGGTGGAAAGAACAAGTCTCACTCTGGTGGGACTGCTAAAGGCTTTTACCAAAGGGCAAGGCCAAAAGGCTGAGATCTAGACCTAGGACGAGCTCTTCTAGCATATAGAGCCACAGCTTACTCGTCAACGGGTGTTTTGCCGTTCAAAATGCTCACAGGCAGCGAAATGAGAATTCCGTCCGACACCAACCTACCGAGCAAAGAAGCAACAACCGACAATGTACCAGAATGCGTACTGCGTCTAAAAGAAGGGATAAGAAAGCAGTTCATTATGACTCGGCGGCACTTACAAACATTTTGTAGTAGACAGAAGAAAGGCTACGACAAGCACAGTCGACCCAACACCTACCACGAAGGAGATCTCGTCCAAATATACAAGCTGAATCCCCTACCTGGAACTCATCGTAAATTTTGCCACCCTTGGAGCAAAGATCCCTTCGGTGTAGTGAGATGCTCTCCCCCACGAACCACCTCGTCCGAGATGCGGAACTCCGTACCCAGCCTTTAACGGTCCATCATAATAAGATGCGACTTTAATCCATCATAATAAGATGCGACCTTACAAAGGTCCACCATCGGTTGGCTACGAGGACGAGGTCTGCGGAATTGTGGAGGAAAGAAAACCGCCCGATGGCATGACTAAGGCCAACGGACAAAAGTAGCACCGGAGTCGGCACTCAAAAACGAGAAAGCTGTGTAATAATTGTGGGGTTTAAACGTGCTTGGTAGGTGAGAGGCGGAACGGAAGATTTTAACGTGGTCGCAGACACGCGTGCTTCCTCTCCAGGGTCGGGGACACCTTCGTTGTAGATAAGCCTACCGCTATTGCCTCACTACCTTACAATAAAAGAATGTCTCGCAACATTCCGCCTTCTAATAGCAGGGTGGGAAAGAAGGAAGAGAAGGAACGGGAAGACGCCGATACAGTAATGGATGCATCGTAGACAATCTAAGAGGGTACGATTTTTAAGCCTAGGGTTAAGCTTGTGGATTGTGGGATGCGAGACCCCATCATCATACTCGCGCTCGCGAAAATGGACTCTAGGTCAGCACATACTTTGGCTACACATTTCTCAAACCAGCATCATGACTTATTTTCAAAGAAGCGCACAACTTGTGACTTTCTGAGGCCGACTACGTGAGAAAAGTCGTATGCAGTGGTTCAAGACTTCCTCGAAATCACGGCAGATCGGTAGATTGCAGATATAAACTTCCAGACATGAAGCTTGAACTGAGACACGAGTTTACATACTTTGGCTACACATTTCTCAAACCAGCATCATGACTTATTTTCAAAGAAGCGCACAACTTGTGACTTTCTGAGGCCGACTACGTGAGAAAAGTCGTATGCAGTGGTTCAAGACTTCCTCGAAATCACGGCAGATCGGTAGATTGCAGATATAAACTTCCAGACATGAAGCTTGAACTGAGACACGAGTTGCGAGGAGCACATAAATTAAAGTATAAACAGTTTGTCGCTTCGCTGCATAACTCTCTTATGCTTTTAGCGCTGATTTAATTGTTTTAACAATTACCGGCCTTCCGATCCCACCGAAACGAGCCCTTATGTGACGGCATCGAGAAGAAAGTGAGAAACTCACGTCTTGTCGTGTATGCTGTCTGGTAGTCACGTTTTGTGTGGTGAATTCGGTTAGGGCACCATAGAGACGCGTCTCCTTCGGAGTCAGCATTCCATTATTGTGTGTGTCGATCATGTTTTGCATGAGGGCTCCGGAAGATGTCACATAAATGGCTTTGCAAGCTTCCCCGTCCGTGACGCAAATTTCGTTTTGTCTTCCAAAGTGTTACAGCAAATCTTCCGCTCCGCCTACTCTCGACTTCACTCTATTACCGGCTCTGGCATGACACTCGAAGAGACAAATCTGTTAAAATTGGGTGTCAATTTTATTTTGCGCTGATTCGTTTCACCAACCTCAGTCACTGTTGTGATCACTCTTTCCTCTGAAAGCTGAATTTATTAGCTGGTAATCAAAACCCAAAAGTTACTTCTAGCGTATCACACCGAATTCCCTCGGGTCGCATAATACCAAGCTAGTAGGGTGGAGACTGACTGACTGACTGACTGACTGACTGATTGCGTCAATGTGATAGAGACGTAAGAAGCGGAATCATTGAAATCCACATAGTTAAGAATGAGTTCAAACTAGTACCAGCTGGCGCATCTCCCCACTGCTACTTCTTTCCGTAAGCAGTCCCTGCTCTGCAGTCGCTGCCCCCAAATTTTATCAGTGCAGGGTATAAGCTGACCCAATATGGAAAGGAATTCACCTAAAAGTGTTAGGTGAGATTCACTTTCAATGCGCTTCCATTTGCAGTTTTTAATCATTTGTCGCAAATAACGGAAACTCCCATGAGGCAGGCAATGCCTCGGTGATCACAAAAGGATGTGTAAGGCATCGTTAGCATCCTTTTTCCTACTTAGGTACTTTTTTCATATAATTTATTCAGCCACCTTGTTTTAACTATTCCCCTAGCTATGCTGCCTAGAGAGATAGGATGCCACTCTTAATTACATCTCACACCATTTACCTTACAAGTCTTAATTGAACGCAAGGACTCTTTAGATGCACGTAATCCATTTTTCGACGCATTTAGGTGGTGTTAGGACGGAATTAGGGCACGCGGAGACTTCCATTAATTTCAATGGCACTTGAGTTGACATAAGTGGGTGATTGTAAGGCGCCTTGAGAATGGCGACAAGCCAGGCCTCTGGAGGCATGTCGGTGTAAGTCGAGGTTCCGTTCTCTCACACCTTGAGCAGTCTTTGGTAGAATCGTGGCAGTGTCAGTGGGGAACGATGGTCTCTCTATAATTCGGTGTCAAGATACCTGCAGCACAAATTTGTGTGAAGCAGATCAAAGTATACGTTGTATTCATCTCAGGTCATGAGGCTGATTGATTCTGCCGTCAGAGCCTTTTGACTGCTAGACAAGAAAACGACAGAGCTGATATTGCAGAACTCAATTAGGTAAGGCACTTTAATTGGTTGCTTGTTTCCTCGAAGGGACCTTTGACAAACACGACAGAAGAAGAGTTTACGATTTCACCGGAGGAGGTTGTCACAAAAATTGTCTCCCATTTGAGAGAAACGACAACCCTTCCGGGGACCAGAGCCGATGTCCAAGATAGCAGTGGCGCAAAACTGCTAACGTCTCCATTACTTTACAACGTAAGCTCACTTCTTAATGCACCTTGCTGTCGCATACTAATTATCGTTCCTTGTACATACTTTTATGATTTTGCTCGAAAAGCACGAACCTCATAAAGGGAAAATGGACACCACTTTCAAGCCTTCAGATGGAGGTCATTGATAGCGGTTCCATCCGCAACGTATGCAGTTCCTTCGTCTCGAAAAGGCCTGTCATCCAACAGTTGAAATTAGAATTGCTGTACTTACCTGTAGAATTCGGCTCACGCCGCCAATAGCGCAGAATCTTGAGACGAAGATTTGAGGCAGGTTGCCTGAGATGGCTAGAGGGCTACTGCAATGCCTCGGAGACCATGCTATCCAGTTGCTTCATTGCGCATTAAATCGAAACGAAGACTTAAACGAAGCACTTCTTAACACATTGCAATTCAATTGGATAATCTGATATGAGCAGACGAGCCAGAACGCAAGGATTTTCAGATTAAGCCTCAAACTGCCTAACAAAGAAGTAAGGTTGCACCTTCGTACGGTTGACTCCCATCCACCATGTTTCGCAAGGAGGGTGCAGTCGGTCTAAAGCTGACAAAGTGGAGTGCTCTGGATGCATCCATATAAATTATTAGTTGGGTTTTCTTGTTCGACCACATCACAATCGTGCAGAGACTGAGTCACGAATCAGCTCCAGTCAGTTAATTGGGAGCATAGTAAAAAAGTTTTTCTTATCCTCATTGAGCATATCGGTGGAACATAACAAGCTTACTCGCCAATGCATGGTTCATTGTGTTTGACTTCTAGAACTATAATTCGTGGGTCGGAGGAAGTTGATTAACATCAAACTGTAATGCCTTAGTTGCCTGTGTGATTAGCCAGCTTAAAACGCATTGCGCTTGCAAAGACAAAGGCACATCTTACAGTCTACAAAGTCTACTTAATTTAGTAGTGTCGATATTGCGCCTCAAGTGGTATTGGACGGTGAAGAATGCATACTACTAATTACTAGTAAGCGTGGTTGATTTACAGAAGAGGTGTGTGACTACTGAGAAGTCGCATTCGTCATGTTACCCAGTGACAGTTGCAAGGTAGGGTCTTAGGTGTCCAAGGTTCAAGAAATCTCTTCCTAACAGAGAATCAATGTGTTTCGTTCTGCCTAGGCACCCACGAATTGTTCGCACCTGCCATTGGTTGACTAGCGACAATATCGTTTCCTCTGAAAATTAATGCCTTCATAAATCAAAAAATTATTATCATATACGACAGGAAATTCTACCACCCATCCGGCAGCAACCACAATTATTGCGCTTGCTGGGTGTGAGGCTTACTACAAGTGGTTAAGTGGGTTTCTTTTAGCAGGAACTGTGACTTATCCAGCTGCCAGGCTCAATTGACTTCTAGACAAGCAAAGGGCTAAATAGACAATGACAAATCCAGATTAGCAAAACGCTACTGTCTGTTGTCTACTTTAGAGTCCAAAGACCTAATGAAGAGGTGGCGGTGACACCACAAGCTCACTTTGATGAAATTGAGCCCCATATTCTAATTGGTGTCGTGCTCGTAAGGGGTAGACACCATCGTTGCTAACTCAAAATCGCTGTACCACTTCGTAATTCTCCTCGTTGTTTGATTTAACCAATCTTGGTCAGCGCTAATATGGTGCGTCCGTTTTAGGAGTCTGTTACACCATGTCGGTTATTTGAACCACAAGACGCCCTTCATCCGATGATACTATAACCACCAACCCCCTTCATCCGATGATACTATAACCACCAACCAACCCATTCCCTTTTCCTAAGGCTCTATAAAGCTTGACCCGACAGGACCGGTGGTGTGATGTTGGCTGACTCACCCCACCATCGCGTCCTACTGAGGTAATTAGTTGTCAATGTCACCGCTCTTTTGGTCAGTCAAATTTTGTCGATTTGCTTTTACTCCTCAATTCGGACTGATGTCAACATTCTGGCACCTGAAGAGGAGAAACGACCTTGTGGTCTAGTAAGCAGGCTGTTCAAGTAGGTTGCAAATGCAGCTGAGAGCAGGCGACACTTGCTGCGTTCACACGGTAAATTGGCTAATTGACTGGTGTTGTTAGACTGCGGACGGAAATGACTGATGTGGTGGTGGTGGCAGGGAGGCACGATGGAAGACTGTTCTACAGACAGCCATTTTACGACCATTTTAAAGTGGTTGACTGTTTAACCATTGCCAGGTGGTACTTCACTCAGCGTTCGCTTTGCTTGAGGATGTCCACTGACTTGGCACCTTCAATTACACCTAGCTCTCTTTACTGCCACATTGAGTTCTGCGCATTCAATCACTGCAGTAAATGTTGATCATCTTAAGTGCAGTTTGAAGTCATATCCTACCCTAAGGCACTCGTAGGCGCATGGATCCGAGCATAGCTTATAGGCATTTTGAGGGTCTGCTGCATTGTCAGAAGCAGCGATTCCATAAAACACCACATAACTAGCCTGCGAAGACTGAAATCACTCGTAAATGAACGGACAATTCCTCCATATGCTAGTCGATGGAAAGTGAATTTATGCTCCAGATAGTCATTAACAATAAAAGTATTTGAGGAGGTCTCCAACTAGCTAATATTTAACACCAGTCAGTTACGGTGGCCGGCAAGCAGTGTGCCGATTCGACCCCAATAGACTGCCAAAGGCCGACTTTGAATATTGTATTCGTTTTCCTCCACTCAACCCCTAAGTCATTTATAGATGACCAGAGTGCGATAGACGCTATGTTCTGAGTGAGATTCAGTATTTGAGACACCTCATTTAGTACTCAGTGGGGTCTTCATTGTGACTCCCAGTGCATCGCATTTACGCCAATTGTCAATTTAGCTGCTCTACAGCCTCAATTTGCTATGACCTACTGCATTTCAGATCACTTTACTCACCCACCCGCAGTCCATGGCTGTTTTGAATCCAATCTATTTTAGCAGTATTAAAAGAGGATAAATGGTAAATAAGAGACCGTGGTCCACACCTCTGACACTAGACTTGCTGCTGAGAAAACACAAACTTAATCAGCATTACTGTTTTGCTACTATCTACGCTAGACTGCACCTTGTGTAGGCACTCTTTGAATGGTCCAAGTCAGAGGTAATACACCCTTCCTCACTACCTTTCCTATTCATCTCCACATAGTGCGTAGGCATGCATTTCAGGCGGTCTGACTGCGACTTCTGCAAGGGCAATATTAGGAATACATCAAAGCAGGAAATGTGTTGGAAACCACTCGTGCCTTGTGCCACCCGAATCCGTAAATCTGCTCACAGTTCAGTGGGAAAGTGCTGAATACTGCGTCATAGTTAAGAGTCTCAACATGGACTGAGCAGCTGCAGAGGGCGTGCAAATCATGTGAAGGTACTTGCTCCCAGCATTAAGCACTATCATTTATGATACAAGCGTTGTGAACCTCCGCTTCCCTTTCCTTCCAAGTAAATCACTTCTGGCAAGTAACGAAAACATGCGGCATTGAACGAGAAACACATATAACTGCTGACGTCTGCTTTTATTGTCAAAGGACCTGCTGTCCTCCTTGACAGCATCACACCCTTGCAATATTGCGATGATTGACAGCTCCTTGAAGGAAAATCACCCACTCCTGCCTCCAGCCGAGGCATATGCTCTGCTGCACTAACAAATGTTCTCGATTTTCCCCCCAAGTCTGCTTCGTTTGCATCCGACCCTACCAATGAACGACGAAGGACAATCGGTTGAGGTGAGGCGATCGCGAGACGCACGCCAGACAAAACGCAATGGCTTAATGTGTTAATGCCGTTGTAAAGTCAATCCAAACCCCTCTCTGTCTTCCAGAGCAGCGGTATTTAAACCTCGTCACCTCTGTCACCGTCGATCTACCACGTCAACTTTCCAAAATGGTGGATCGCAGTAGCCTTTCCTTACCACCACCAATTTATTTCCTTGCTCGTTGCAGCTGACATCACAATTTCTCCGTACCATCTCATTGTCACTAAGGCTGGCATGTTTTCGTTCCACTTTAGAAACAACAACGAATTGCTGGCTCAACCCCTGACAATTCCTACATACCATCTCATTGTCACTAAGGCTGGCATATGTTCGTTTCACTTTAGAATCAACGGTTATTACTGATGTTCCTCTTGAATTAGCACTCAGAATATGAAAATTCCTTGGTGTGGAGAATCTGGTGGGGACCTGCAACGCTATTTCTAACTGGCGATGGATTCTATCGACTCGACCATCCTCACGAGCATTGCTTCGGTACATCGGGACTTGGAGGTGGCTCAATAAGCAGTTGTGTCGTATGGTATTTGCGCACACCCCGTCACCTATCCTTCAAGATCCACTTCCAATTGTGGAATATCGCGTGAAGCATATAGAAGCCTTTTCAATATTTTCACTGACATACAATCAAAGGCACTTGCATGATTCATCCTCGCCTAATTGATCTCTCCACAATGTATAAACAAATCTATTTCGGCGCAATAAGTCACATTTTTCGCATTGTTGGATCACTGACGCAGGCTCCATATTGTGTGGATTCCATCGGTATGATGTGTGAGGACAAAGGAATTAAATTTTGCGCGAAACATAAAGCATTGAAACGCGGTTCCGCTGATGTATGGCTGCCACATATATATGATGGATCCGGAATTTACTTCCAGGGATTATCTGCTGAGGTGGCTGGACGTCATTGCACCACATCAAACAGTAATTATAGCCATCCTACCTGAGCGTTGGGATGACGAAATAGATGATATGAAAGTGGCTGCTGAACTCATTGCAAGTTTTGCTAACTCCAATGATTGCCCACTAACCACTACACCACTGGATTGGCGACTGTGATGTGTCAAACGTCATGCAGCTGGCCACCTCCGTTTCGAGGAGATGCTATAATTTATCTCCTTTGACTTACAGTTTAGGGTCTCAGTCACTTCTTCCTCTTACCGACATCGTTTTCTCGATAATAACCAGCTCAAATATCTTTCTTCCCTTAGACGCAGCGTTCCTTCCACTTCCAGTTATCGAAGCGACTTACTGACTCAACATCATTTACTGCACGGACGTTCTACTGTTCTTGTGCTTAATCACTTTCCTTGTTGGCTTACACAGCATGCTCACCAGGGGCGGAATTCAAAGATAAAATGCAGATTTGTTGTAGGCATTGTAGCTAGGGTGCCGACCTAACTAGTCAGTTGTTTAGATGACTTCATCCGTTGCTGTTGGATATTAAATCTTGGCAGATTAGATGTTCTTGCGTTTACTGGCATCTGAACACTCTATCGACACTACGCTGTCTAAGCCGTCGAGCTGCGCAAATCAATGTTATCATTTAATTCATATGCTTACATACATACATACACGTATTACTATATCATCTTTTCACCGAGCGCCTCCACCTTATTGACAAGGATAAAGGCTCGCCCTCCCTCCCCTGCGTTCTTTCTTCCTCTCCATCCTTCTTTCATTCTCTATCGATTGATCGTAGGTAGAGGTGCCAATGACGCACGATATGGCTTAAACACCTCTACTTCTCACCACACCTCTGTGCTCAGTGCTAATTTGACCTCTAGAATCTCCATCACCGCACGCAGAGATTTTGCCTTCATTGTGGCAGTGAATTGCATTCGCAGAAATACTTGTGCTCTCATCCACCTACTCCACTCATCCCCCAGCCAAGTCGTTTTTCTTCTTACCTCGATGCGTCCGATTCTCGCATGAGTGATATCGGCTTTTCGAAAGAAGGCGCATTCTCACAACCCAACAAAACCAACAAAAATCCAACATAGTTGGCATCTACGATTCGCCCAGTTAGTAAGCTACCAAGGGCAGGCGTGAAGTGGAGGCGCACATATGTTGCATTTCGGTTTGCGCCTTCCCGCATGCCAGCGAAGACCGTTCAAAAGCAACTGTGACTTGAACCACCCAACAGCATTCCCAACATGCTTTTCTGGATGCGAACAGACCTTGTCTGCAAAGCATCTTGCATTCCGATGCTCCATCAGGTGCATTAGCAAATCACATCAAGTCTGGCTGGCTTTCGTCTTACGACGTCTCATGTGCGCAATCCTACATCTTTCCCCACCGTATTCCCTGTTCCGGCAAGTATTCACTTGGCCTCGTGTATCAGCACGACAGTATGTGGAACACCCAAAACAGCGGCAGTGCGGCGAAACAAGCACCGCAAGCATAACGATCTGCTCAAACTGCCATCGCAGGTAGGCCTGATGTGTCAATGACCAGTTGTTAAGAATCCACAATTTATTGCCATCGTTGGTGTAAAGCTAAAATGACCAAACCGTAAAGCGTGTGGAAACTCCCAACCAGGTACACAAAAAATGGATTTAACTAGGTTTCTCCCCATCGTGACGCAAACTGGATCTTGATGCACTATTGGAAGGTAGTGATTTACTCCTCTGTTGAAAAATTTGCGAGCTTACTCTGCATGCTCTTTTCTGCTTACCTCTCTTTTTGCATTTAAGTGACTAATCTTCGACGGTAGACGTTGATATGTAGCTTGTGTAACTCTTCGTTTCGCATTCGCAAGTACTAACGGTTTTACTGGGAAGCATTGTATCCTTTTCTTCACAACGTCATCAACATATGCTTCTTCCTGCCAATTGTGTGCATCTGCACTCAAGGTTGTCTCGAATGCTGCTGCACATGGGAGCATCAATGACGACCCCAACATACATTCCATACAGTGGTTTGTCCTTGACAGCTACGCCTCCCTTCCATTTCGCAGGAATGCTACGGTTGTCGAATGTTTGTTACACAGCTGCTTACCGCAAACGTTGTGCTCGGTCACACTCTGCACTTATAGCCTCTAACCACTTTCCGGAAGAGCTCAAATGTCAGACATGCGATATCTCAACACGGTCAGTCGTGCGGGTTGGTCGGACCCTGATGTGACATCCCAGTTTATGGGAACTTGCTGAGTTATGGCCAAAACCTCAAACACGAAGGATTTCCTTCATTTCAAATACATGTTGATCTTATCCGGATTGACTCTCGATTCGAAGCAATAGACAGTGAGCAATGAACCAAGTGAATCTTAATTAAAGTCACCGACGGCTCCAGAGTGGCGTCAAATTATTTCGACTGGCAAGAAAGCACAACTGGATGCAGAAACTGGTGATGCCATCAGCATGCAGAGTAGCACCACACCCTGAGTGATAGTTCGCACTTTTTATTGTGTTGTCATGTCCAGGCTTGGGTTGATAGAACATGCGGAGACCAGCTGAGGTCATTGAAAACTGGTTCCTACCCGGCTATGTATTCAGGCCGCGTTAACCACATGTTTAGGATTCGAGTCACGAATGAATTTTCTGGATGCAGCAAAAGCCTCAGATCGGCGTTATGCTTGTAAGCGTCCCTACTACACGTGAGAACTTCGGTTAAAATAATCACACAACGGTTGAGAAAGCCAATGAAGGCGGTGGGGTCTGTTCATACACACTTCGTGGGAGTGAGTTAGAAGGAGCATTGCGAAAGGATGAATTATCCTCAAGTCGGATCGTTCATAGAACGCTCGAAGGAGGGTAGAGTCACTCGCAGAGAATAGCGCATCAGGAGACGGTTTCTGAGCACGTGCATCCTCAGCTGCATGTCTTTAGGCAGAAGTGTGGACCACGATCTCCCAACAAACATTTATCCTCTCTCAACACCACCCAGTGAAGATTGGTCTGAAGCATCCACTGACACGGCGTGCGTGAGTTGAGTTGGTTAAGATTTGGTCAACTAGACCAGCTTGAGACTTCGCAACAGCAACGTTGGCAGTTGGTCCAAGCATAATGCACTGGGAATGGGAAAACCCGATGCTTTACGCAATTTAGGGTGCCTCAAACGCTGAATCTCATAAATGGACACAACGCCTATTGCACACTTGCAATGCACAAATAATTTAGGGTATGGGGTGAAAAGCGAGACGGAACTGTTCTGGTCTGCCGTCCCTTCTACTTGCAATGGGCATTCTGCTGCTCACGAGTCTGAGGCAAATGTCAGCAATACGTGGTTAAGGCGTCCCAGCTGTGAACGAAAGGCTGGCTCATTACTAAACCATCAGCCGTAGAACTATTCAGATGTGTGTAGAATCAGAAGAGCACAAAATGCATTGGAACCTAGGGAAGATCCAATGCATCCATGCACTACGGGTGGACGAGAGGAGCGGGATCAGATGAGATGGGATGGGTGGGATTTCACTGCAGTGCTTTACAGTGCACAGCTTTTGACCATCAGTTAAGCAATGCAACTTCATCCGTATTCCACCGTACCACGCAACTGCCGCATGTGTCGCAGCTTCTTGTGTTACGCCACAATGACTACGCCTTTAACACATCGTCACCTACATTCACACATCCATCGTGATGTGTAAGCTATCGCGCTAAGTGATAGAGCACAAGATCAGTAGACGATCCATGCAATGAAGTACTTTGATCAAGAAAACCCACACGAGTCGTTTTAAGAGCCACAAATGTTGCTGAGAAAGGAAAAGCGCGGTGAGTCAAAAGGAGAGGGATGTATTTGAGCGCGCATTTACAAGGAAAGCAGGGACCTTCTAAGACTTTATTACATGGATGGAGTGCCTTCATCCTTGAGTCTACTGCCAATACCCTTAAGCTGCAAGCTGCATTGGAATCGCAGCTTCTTGTGTTACGCCACAATGACTACGCCTTTAACACATCGTCACCTACATTCACACATCCATCGTGATGTGTAAGCTATCGCGCTAAGTGATAGAGCACAAGATCAGTAGACGATCCATGCAATGAAGTACTTTGATCAAGAAAACCCACACGAGTCGTTTTAAGAGCCACAAATGTTGCTGAGAAAGGAAAAGCGCGGTGAGTCAAAAGGAGAGGAATGTATTTGAGCGCGCATTTACAAGGAAAGCAGGGACCTTCTAAGACTTTATTACATGGATGGATTGCCTTCATCCTTGAGTCTACTACCAATACCCTTAAGCTGCAAGCTGCATTGGACGTATTGCAAACACTCCTTTAAGTTGAGCTCTCCGGTATCCATTCGCCTGGCACAGCACAGTCGCCAATCCACCGCAGTGGTTGCAAGTGGGCAATCAGCGAAGTTGTTGAAGCTCGCAATGAACTTTGCAAAGACGTGCATATCATTGATTGCCTCGTCCCAACTCCTTGGCAGGATGGCTATGATTAGTATTTGCCGCGGCTTGATGACATTTAGGAATTGCAGTAGTTGGTGCTTGGAAAGAAATTGGGGATCCATCAGGAATAAGTAGCAGTCATAGCTCAGGATGTTTCCCTTAAATTTTCTTCCCCCAAACTCGTCGTACTCTACTCTACTATCGTATCCATTCTCAGGGGCAGCATGGACATAATTCACAATGTTAATAACATCTAAAAGATGCGGAGCACCCCTTAGCGAGTCACAGAGATCCATGGTGCGCAAAATGGAGTGATAATAGTCCTGCTTGCAGAGCGCGAAGAAGTGGAAGATATCAGCGTTGAAAGTGAGGCAACAGTTGATAGGCTGTCGAGGTGAGGATAGACTTGACTGAGATGAATACAACTGAAAATAGTGCATTTCCTGCAAGCGATATTCTATAGCAGGAAGCAGGTTCCCATTGCCAGTTGATGAGGCTTGGGAAAAGAGGAGGCAACAGAGGTGCTTGTCTAGCCACCTCCAAGTACGGATGTATCGACTCATTGCCTGCGTTGATCGTCGACTTGACAGGATCCATCGCCAGTTGGGGATGGCATTGCAGGCATTCACCAAATCCTCCACGTCTAGCAATTCGCATATTCGGAGTGCCATTTCGGCTGGAAGTGTAGTGATTTCGCGCCGCTCCTAAAGCATAGCAAAATGTGCCGTAATTAGTTTGACGGAATTGGTTAAATGAGTGGCGATGACGGGGAAGACAAGGAAAGCAGTAAGTGGGGGCTAGTACAAATAAAGAGGCATGGGGAAGTAAATGGAAGCTTCAGGACCCACCATTGATAAGATGTGCTAAGGTAGATTGACGGTGAGGCGGAGGAGACGAGGCTTAAATACTGGTGGTGCAGAAGTGGACGAATGAACAGTGAGTAGATCTCACAGTGGCGTTACCGCATTGGTTCGTTTCTTGCTGCGAAGGCTTGCACGACAGTGTCACAGGTGGGTTGGATTTGTAGTTGGAATTTTATCCTAACTACTCCTATGACAGTGCGTCTTAATCCGAGAACCGCCTTATCTCTATTTAACGAGGTAGCGCAAAACTAATAAGGAATCCCAATTGACACCTTCCTCCCTTTTCACTCTTAGCAAGTGAGCACAAACAAGGAGCTGACAGCGATTCATTCATTCTTCCCCTCTGCTTTGCTATGTTACAAGTCTGGTTAAACCGTATGTTGGGCCGAAGTGAGGTTTGTGTGTTAGGCTGGATTTCGCTAAAGAAATACCGAATGCCTGCCCTGAGAAGAGACAAGATGTACCGGTTTGTCGGTCTTTTGACAGAGCAGGAGAATGAAATTCATGGGCTTACTTGTGTGTACACACCAAACTTGACATACTTGCTCAGAATAGACACCTTGTTATTAGCTTTCTTTGAATGGATACTGCTGCCACATGAAGCGATTGAAAACATGCTGCTCCGGCAGATGAGGCGACACCTTCGTCGTAGACAGAAGTTCGGCCATATTGTGGTTGATGTGTCATCCAACGTTGGCACAGTTTCACCTTCTGTTTCGGCAAGCAATCACTTTGGCCTATGAACCAGGAAAACTATGCGCGGGGCATTGAAAACAGCAGCGGTAATATGGAATAAGCAGAGCACACGTTGCACCCATAATGGTCACTTTGTATGAATGGGTGACGAACTCCTCAAGCTGCCACTGCAAATAGGTTAGCCATGATAGCATCTAGCTGTAAATATTTATGTCATTTTACACGGCAGTTTCTTCACAATTTATTACCCTCATTCAATTTGTATCAGCGCAGAATTCAGAGTCAGGTAATCACCATAGCCGTTGATTAGAATTCACGTCCACTTTGTTGCGGTAGTCGTGATGAAAAGATGTCACGCCGTGTCTAAGACCGTGTAACCCACGACATAACACAGCTCAATGCGTCACATTGATCCCCCTCCGACTTCCGATTATGCTGACAATATTCAGCTCTGCCACGCGTGCTACTCGTGGACGAATTCCTCTTTCACAGCATGGTGTTTCATTGATATCCTTCGGTTGCATCTTTTCAAAATCCGCCTAAGCCCATTTGATATCGCAAGGACCAAAATGACTGCCATCAAATATTTCAGCTCGTGTCTATTCATGAGCAAATTCACGTGAGGATAGGCTTGCACTCCTCGCCTGTCCACAATTCAGCAATCATGTTGAATGCGAAACAGGCTCGCATGTATGCAGCGCAGATTAGGATTTCCGTCTGCAAGCGGAGGTCTACAGCAAAAGTTGGCGCAGCTAACCTTATCAGCCAATGTGGGATGCACCACCACCATGGAAGTAGTAGTGGAACCAGTTTGCAATGATGCAATTTAATCTTTGCCTATCTTCTCGGTTCTGACATGAACACGACACCACAATGCCAAGCTTTCCCATCAATTCATGCGCCGTTTGTTAGATTGGAATGTGAGGCACCATTTCAATGCAGTGCAAGTATTTGATTGCACTTTGCGCACCGCATGCCATACTACTAATTTTGGAATCGGAATATATTTCGACAAGTTGACATGGGCCGATAAATATTTCGGTGGGCTGGAAACAAGCACCTGTGAGGGTCATTGTTGTTGATGATGGAGGGATGTCGATCCGGTAGGGACGTGAGAACCACAACAATGACTCGTCATGCCTAACACTAGGTGACGCTCATCAGTTTTCTGCCTTCCGACGTAATATTGGGACCGAGTTAGCATATGTGGCAATAGATTTGGAATGCGACATTGGGCACCTAAATCATCGTCTCCATTTTTCCGTTTTCCATCTATTCATAAAAATACCTGATTAACTCGGGTAAACATTGAACAGAGAAATATGATGGCAAAAATTGGGTCCAGATATGTTGCTTTGGGTTTATACCATCCTGCACGTCAATAGAGAGCGTTTTAAGTCTACTGCGACTCAACTTGACATACTTGCTCAGAATAGACACCTTGTTATTAGCTTTCGTTGAATGGATGCTGCTGCCACATGAAGCGATTGAAAACATGCTGCTCCGTCAGATGAGGCGACACCTTCGTCGTAGACAGAAGTTCGGCGACACTGTGGTTGATATTACATCCAACGTTGCCACAGTTTCACTTGTAAAGGGAACTTCGTCTGTCGCGAATCTTGTGTTTCGTTGCCCCAACAGCTGCATCGTCAAAGACCGTGTAACCCACGACATAACACGGCTCAATGCGTCACATTGATCCCCCCTCCGACTTCCGATTATGCTGACAATATTCAGCTCTGCCACGCGTGCTACTCGTGGACGAATTCCTCTTTCACATCATGGCAGTCCATTAATATCATTCGGTTGCATCTATTTAGAATCCGCCTAAGCCCATTCGATATCGCAAGGACCAAAATGACTGCCATCAAATATATCTGCTCGTGTCTATTAACGAGCGAATTCACGTGAGGATAGACTTGCACTCCTCGCCTGTCTACAATTCAGCAATCATGTCGATTGCGAAACAGGCTCGCGTGTATGCAGCGCAGATTAGGATTTCCGTCTGCAAGCGGAGGTCTACAGCAAAATTTGGCGCAGCTAACCTTATCAGCCAATGTGGGATGCACCACCACCATGGAAGTAGTAGTGGAACCAGTTTGCAATGATGCAATTTAATCTTTGCCTATCTTCTCGGTTCTGGCATGAACACGACACCAAATGCCAAGTTTTCTCATCAATTCATGCGCCGTTTGTTAGATTGGAATGTGAGGCACCATTTCAATGCAGTGCAAGCATTTGATTACACTTTGCGCACCGCATGCCTTACTACCAATTTTGGAATCGGAATATATTTCGACGAGTTGACATGGGCCGATAAATATTTCGGTGGGCCGGAATCAAGCATCTGTGAGGGTCATTGCTGTTGATGATGGAGGGATGTAGATCCGGTAGGGACGTGAGAACCACAACAATGACTCGTCATGCCTAACACTAGGTGACGCTCATCAGTTTTCTGCCTTTCGACGTGATATTGGGACCGAGTTAGCATATGTGGCAATAGATTTGGAATGAGACATTGGGCACTAAAATCATCGTCTCCATTTTTCCGTTTTCCATCTATCCATAAAAATACCTGATTTACTCGGGTAAACATAGAACGGAGGAATATGATGGCAAAGGTTAGGTTCATGAATGCTGTTTTGGGTTCGCGCCGTCCCGCACGTCAGTGGAGAGCGTCTTAAGGCTACTGCGACTCGAAACACTCAACGGTGTTTCTAACGTGCCTTTCTGGATGTGAAGGGAACTTCGTCTGTCGCGAAGCTTGTGTTCTGTTGCCCCAACAGCTGTATCCTAAAGTATCCACAGATATCGCTTGAATAAATGGGAGGAATTACTTCGCACCACAATTGACACGCCTCTCTGACTGCTTCATGCTGATGTGGTGGGTAGAGATGGTATGGCGTGACTGGGATACGAGTTTGCTAAGTAGCTGGTCAGCTGGCTACCTCGATGACACGTAGACTGACAGTACAACCAGTCATCACACATTGCACAGAAGAAGTAGTGAAGGGCAGACACATGGGTTGGTAATCAGCTCGAGTCCTCAAGCTTAAATGATGAAGCAGAGCATTGACGAACTCGAGGATGCAGAATGCACTTTCATGATTCGGTGACTTGCTGGTGATGCTGATGGGCAGTGGTCCACACAGTTATTGTGCAACCCACGATCAGGGGTCTGGTTTGCTCCCCAGCTAGCATATTTTGCAATGCGGGGGCTGTCACCTCCTATTTAGCCTCACCATCTAGCCATGAGATCGACCCGTCTTTACTCCACTTACTGGATGGATTGACATGATTGAGTCATTGCCCTGACACCCCACGCGATCCCTTCAACACGGTGCTCTATCACAACAAAACGCTGTAGAAGACGTAATCATTAATGGGTCGTGACCAAGTTCCTGGAAGCGATTTGTGGGGAGGGAGAGAGGGAGGGAAAGAGCGAGAACACCTCCTCACCGTACTAGTCATGTCAGTGTTTGGTACTCCCCAACTTCGGGTCCCTTTCTGGTTTCGGAGATGCACCTGCTACACCTACCAAGGCGAAATAGAGGCAAAAACGGATCGAGAGGGAGGTAGTGCTGAGCTGGACAGATGTATCGGGAGATTGGCAAGTGGGCTGGTCGGTTGGTCAGTCGGTCTGTAGGTAAGTGATTAGATATGCAGATAGGTGCGCAGTTCATTGAGAGGGAGGTAAAGAAAATTGGATTCAGCTAACAACAGGGCAGGTGATAGGCAGTCACCGGCGACGGTCAATTAGCGGAGCACAGTAACACATGCATACAACCAGGCTATGGAAGAGGACACTGGGAAGAGAATGGACTTTAACTGGAGTACAACTGGTTTTCACCACTAACCTTAGAGCCGTCTCCATCCAATCGCCATCCACTTGTGCAAATACAAACGACCGAACCCGCAAGTGATAGAGGGTGCATCCATCCCATTGGAGCAGGCACACTGCTGTCAACAAAGTGCGCTGAAGCGATGAGACTACGTGGGCAAAATCGTGGTGCTACAAGAAAAAGATGGGGTTGCATTGGTAGCAGTGGTGTGAGCGACTGCCAGCACAGAGGTAGAGCGACGTCAAAGCCTCGCCGGAGGAGTCGGATTCCTTGACGGCCTGGTAGTGTCAGCGTCAAGTCCACAGAAGGACGTTGAAGGGACATCCGCTACCGAAGGCACATTTAAGGCACCAAGCTTAGTCCGTTCTTTTTATGGCGGTAATAGTAAGTGTCACACCTGGCTAGGTGCAACGGCAAACAAAATGAAGACTGTGAGTTGAAGCTTGTGAAATGGAGCCGCTGTCGTTATATATTCGGAAGGTCAAAGCCACTACCAGCATAGAGAGAAAGGACAAGATGTCCAAGCATTATTATTAGCAACCAATCGGTAAAGCAACTTATAATTCTTAGCCCACCCTACTTATTCTACCATGAAATTTATACAAGTCTAATTTTATAATGGACCGAAGTGCAGATAAAATAGGGCAATGATTTGGTCAGCTTTGAATAAACGACGCTGGAGTTCAAGAAAATATATTCCTCTATGATTGTGTTGTGCACTCTTTGGCCCCTCATAAGATCGCAGTTGTCGGTTTAGCTATGAGAGGTATACTAATCACGTACATCGGTTGCCAAAATAGCATCACGATGTCGGTTGGAGTCACTGATTCCGACAGCGCGGCAGCCCTATAAAGTAAGTACCAAGTAAGGCACAAACCCGTACATCATACGTATTACAGTTACAAAATGCGTGGAATAGCATGGGGAAGTGGGCAGTGCTCCAAGTCAACGATTGCAAAGAAGACATCGAGCAGAGTAACTTCAAGTGCTGTAAGGTTGGGGCACAGCATGAAATTCGAATCGTAGCACATCAAAAGTAGCCATTTGGCTATCTGTGGTAAAGATGTCCCTAATTTTACCTCGTTTCCACCACTACACTAGTAATGCCTGTCATCAATCTTCCAACACAAAGAAGTCTTTCTGGCTGGATGCTGCATCTGTACACACCGCAAAGGTATCATCTACCATCAACAGCGCTACGACTGATAGTGACGTTGGAGAGGCTAGAAATGGCATCACTTTCTTCTCTACACTCTCGGTCGCCTATTTAGGGCTACTTAAGTGCTGCGATTGATATAAACAACGCTGCTTACTAAGAAGTTTTTAGGTTTTGCAAGCAAGCGATAACAATTGCCCTTTGGGTGATCCAAAACCTAACCCATATTTCACCGTCTAGACCCTAAAACCAAAACGCAAATGTCAGAAGTATGCAAAATAGGGTGGTGTGGATGCAGAGAGTAGTAATGGAGGCTCTCTTTTAAGACAGTACAAATATCCATAGAAAAGAGTTTGTGGTGCCTTTGCAGTTCTCTCCCTTTCATTCTTTCAAGAGTGGTCTAATTGGAAGTTGAGATTTTATAATTGGGTCAATCGCTGAAAAGCTGTTGTGCCATCGGCTGGTGACGGCGAGGGTGTGGTTTGCCTTATCTCTGCCTAGCAGGTAGGTGCATCCATCTAGTCAATGTAATCATCCAATTAGGGTACACAAACTGCCTCGTCAGTGAATGGCTTCAGTTCCATAGAAGCTGCAATGCCCAAACTTCATGCTGAAGACTTTAGGCAAGGTGGTGGCGCCTACAGATTGCCGTGCTTGTTACCCAGAAACGCTACTCTGGCGGCTTATATCCTCTCTGCTAGTCATTCCTTTCCTTGCGTCTGAGGCAGAAAAAGAATTCATATGAGGAAAAATGCTTTAAATATTTTAATGGAAAAACGAAAATTAGCGCCGCTTATGAGTGGTCAAGATGGAAATGTTTGCCATCCTACCTGTGAATGCCATCCATTAGAAGCCAATTTGAAACACCGAGACGCCTCCATCTATGCAAGTCCTAGGAGTCGTTTCAATAAGGCTTGCTAAGACAATCGAGCCGCATCAAGTAACGAATCTCATTCTTACCCAATGAATTGCCATGAAAATCATCAACACCCACGGCTATCGTTCGCCATTCTTCACTTCCTTTTCCGTTCTGCCACACTCCATTCCTTCCTTCCTTCCTCAACCCCCTTCCCCTCTCCTACTCTACCTACCTCTTCTTCGAGTAGCTGCTTGCCTCCCACCTCCTCTTTTCGCATTCACACAGCATCCCTCCACCTCCTCCCTCCCATTCGCACTCATCTGTGCTTTCGGCTATTGCATAGACAACTGCTTCTTCCGCCGAGCTTCTACGCCTCACGATGACTTCGAGCATTCGTTGCAATCTCATCAACTTCATATCAGGTATGTCTGACGAGTGCCCCTCCGCACTCCACCCCACCACTCTTCCCCTCCCCACTTCCTCTTCCACATGAACATCCCGCTGAACTGCCTTGTGGTGGGCTCCCCTGCTTCTTTGGCAGCCCATATGCTACTTAGGACTAAAATACATTTCTCCCGTTACGTAGATCGCCTTGTCGCTTAGTCGGCGGAATGGTGGTGCTGATTCGTGGTGAGGAGTTATAGGCGACGCACTTATTAAGGCGTAGTGGGCAGAAGAGGACTTTAACCCGAGGTCTTCACAGTGCTTGTCTGTTAATTTGAAAGTGATACTTCTAGACACCTTTCGACTTTAATACAACTCATAGTTATTGCTTTTGATGAGCCAGCTTCTATGCAGAATTATTTTAATTTCATCAATCATCCAAGGAGTCCAAGGATGCAGTGAAATCAATCCTATTTTAATTCGCTTTGCCTCGTAGTAAAGTGCAAATCGACTCGTTCTCAAGACCCTTCATGTATTCGCCAAGGCGTTTTCTTATTCGCTGTCTAATGGCCTTGGCGATAGCGATCATCTCTTGCAATTGGTTGGTAACATTCCGACCCAGGGATCCTCTGTGAAGAAGCGACGTACCTCACCCAATTGCTTCATCATTATCACGCTCAGATCCTCTTGCCCCTGCAAGAGAAGAAACAGCATTCACCAACTAAACCACATGAAGCATGCACCTAAACTCAAGGCAGCAATGCAGCTTTTAACAAAAGGCGCAGGATGTTGGGCTCACACGCACCTTATCACTAAATGAAAATAAGAAGAGATTGGAGAACTGTACGAGGTCAATTGAGCTTCCAGTTGGTTTTATGCAATGGGAGTGGAGAGTACTTACTCGACAGGGGCGGCAACAACGGTAATGACAAGGATGGCAAGAGCAAGAAGGATGGACGCCTTCAGCTTTGTGGTCACTTCGGTTAGTGCGGCTGGTTAGTGAAGGGCTCGCCGCCGTCTTTCATGCGCGGTTGGCTTCCGGTCGCCGTTGTTGATGCTTACGTGGTCAGAATCGCTGTTCAACGCGCACACCATGTATCCTCCCCTTTGTTCCAGTCTTTCCGCTCCTAAATACTTTTATAAGCACAAGAATTGTTAGTTGAAGTGAACCGCTTCTAAGTAGCATATGAAAGGATGATAGCTGTCTGACGCTTAAAAATTAGCCGGCGATTTTCGGATGATGGCTCTGTCCACTAGAGTACCGATATAGCCACCATGCAGGCTTCTTCGTCCTTTTAAAGCCAAATTTGATTTGCAGGAATTGGATTAACAGAGGTGCAAGGGGGTGAAAATATTTTGGGTAATTGAAATGGCTGTCATGGTGGCTAAGATCGAGAGAGCGTATTCTTGTAGGGATTAAGTTCGAGGCAACTTAATGAGGCTGTAGTGAGTCCAGGATAGTGTCTTGCTACAGCTTCTGAAAGAGAAAAGTGTGGATTTAAATGTTTTTAACTTATGGTGATGATAGCATTCCTGGTCATGATGAAACCGTACCACAAATAATAGTCCCACTGGTTCAACCGCATAACATGCTCAGGCACATAGCACACACAATGGGCAACTCTCCTTCTCTGTGCCACCTTCGCCAATCATCCATGCTACCTCATCGCATTGGTCAATAAAGCAGGTGGGAAAGGAGACGCGAGTTCAACACTATAAATGCCCAAACTTGTTTTATTAAAGGCATTGCATCCATTTTAATGCCCTACAGTTCATATTGCTGTGTTGTGCGATCCAGGCAACGTGATCTCAAGTAGTTATTTGTGCTATTTATTCGATTGTAAGGATGGATTTGTGTGCACACCTCAAAGTGAGGTCCATCCCGTAAGCGTGACCAAACAAATTACATTCCACAGTCTCCACAGCTTGCTTGCACTTACGCTTCATTAATCAGTTATTCACTTCTCACACGTGCACACGTTGGCTCTCCTTTCTTGTCACGAAGTGAAGTACAACAGCTCGACAAACCCCTACACTATGGGTGCAATAATTATTTGCAAAGGTATAACAGTACCTTGTGTGCATCAGAAGATCACTTGATCCGTGAACGGAAGACTAACACAGTTAATTTTACAGATTTGCATAGTAGTTGAAAACTGTAGGCAGGACAAAACTTTCAGACGTCCATAGAAGCTAGAAGGCTAAGGAAAATGTAAGCATGACACACAGATGGTCTGGGAGGCCAACAGCATGGTTGGGAGGTAATGCTGCTAAAGCAGGTTAAAATGGCGTAACCCTTGTATTCACTTGACTAAAATGAAGAATTGAACAAACAATCAAAGCGTTACACAGATTCTTATATTTTGAGCGCTGGTCTAAGTTGGGGGCTGAGCAGGGCATCGGAGTTTCACAACTGGTCAGATGATTGGACAAGTGCTAGCCAATCAGCAGAGGGAGTCATGTGGTTACCGGCGTCAAATAACTCAGGGGTTCCTACTCACAGCAGTTATCCATTCAGCACTACAGACTAGCAGCTGGTCTGCAGTCTAGAGGTATAATTTGAACAGACACCTTTTATGCTTTTAGGTGTTGTCATTTAAGGAGGGAGAGGGAGAGTGGAAGGAGTCAGGGAGGGTTTAAGATCGTAGCACACACGATAGGAAATCGTTGCCTGTTGTCTACTTGAAGCTTTTACGTGACAAACCAAGTTGAGTCGGTCCTTCGTTGTGCAACTTCAAGCATTTTGACACGTCGATGTGGTAGGATTGAACACAAAGCATTCTTCCTCCATTTTCCGCAGAACGTCTCCATGCGATGCTAGCATGCACTTCTTAATTGAATATGATGACTCCGACAACAAAATAACAAACTTTGTTAGCCTTATTGCTCCTCGGTTTGTTTGCTTACTTAGCGGCACACATAATCGCCGATGCTTGGGTCTTCCTTTGAATTTCTCTTTGAAGCCGAAACCTGTGTTTTCATTCAACAAACGATCGGTAAATAATTAGGCTGCTAAGAGACCTTTTGCAGTATTTGGAGCCTTTCAGGACTGATCTCAAAACGCTCTGTTAAGTTTACCAATTGGATAAGTTATAACAGAATAATTGGCACTGATGTCCCCACCTTTGCAAACTGCCCGTGAAACATGTAAAAAGTTCGTTACGGAAGTCACTCTTGATTCCACCGGCTGGTGGTACACAACGGGACCTCAAGAAGTGGTGCTTCATAGGGATGATGAAACCTACCTGGGTAGTATTGTGATCAGGCTCTCGAAATCGTACCGACTCACATCTTGAGCACTGGAGAAGGAAGGCGGGATTAGTTGGCCTTCTATGTGGATGCTTCACTGAACAGCGAATGGTGCAGAGCATGGACCACCATGGGGATACATCGAGGCAGTAAGATCGCCTGTCCTCAAAATCTAGGAAGTGGAAGAGCAAAAACTTATCGGTGATATGGTACCAAATGGCATCAGTGCCTTCAACTTGGAGGGGTGATGCTGACCTCAACTGCATTGCAGTCGTCAAGGGAGAAGTAACTGAGGTGGCTGCCGGGTATGCCCCACGAACGGGAAGGGGAACTGCTTGTCTTAGATGTGTTGGCTCCTCGACTACGCCCACTAGCCCTCTAACCGTACCCCGCATGTGTGACAAACCAGTCTACCCACTGGTGAAGCCACTGGCGGCTGTTGAAACGACTCAATGGGCTGTGCTTCCCTTAGTTTCGCTAACCATCATATGTCTACTCCAGGACAAATGCGGCCTTTAATTGACACTAGCAACGACTCAAATGCTCAGTTCCTATCTCATTTCACCCCAAAACCTTAGGCTATGAGCCCCGCAGTCCATGGCCCTCCTTAGTCTGGCACAAGGCTGCTTTCTTATGAATAAGTATTTATTCGTGAAAAGAAGAGCGCATGGAAGTTGACAATTTAAGCAGTTTTCTTATTGGGTACTCTGCAGTTCTTAGCCAGTAACGCCCGCACTTGGCTTCTAACTAGATGAAAAGATAGAAAGTTTTCTTCTGACAGAAAACACTAAAACCTACCTTCCGGCACTGCTTCATTCCAGTTCTTTGCGATTTCGGCAATTTGTTTTCCAATTGGGTTCCCGTAGAAGAAGTTGCGTACAAATTCTATCCATTTCTTTCCATCGCCCTCCGATTTATT
Organism: Taenia saginata; assembly: GCA_001693075.2. Taxonomy (NCBI): domain Eukaryota; kingdom Metazoa; phylum Platyhelminthes; class Cestoda; order Cyclophyllidea; family Taeniidae; genus Taenia; species Taenia saginata. The sequence goes on from LWMK02000485.1 coordinate 49,977, forward strand.
ATTCCTAAAAGCAAAAAGCCTTTCAATTGGAACATGTGGTGGGTTTTGCACGAGGCTATATAGACACTCAAAATGGGCACCCACTCGGCCGAAACCGCCACTACGAAAACAGTGACAGCGAGAAGCACAATGTAGGCACGCATTCTACGGGTTGTTCAGTTACAAGTGTAGTCGAGACCGTCTCTTATATGACCAGCACTGGCTTATGTTTATCGTATGCTTTTTCGGCCAAAGTGTCCTCCATGGATGCCCCGTAATTGGTCAATGACTTGTCAACGTCATTGCAGCTCGCGGCATTTCGGCACATGAAAGGAAAGTAGATGGTGTTGTTCCTTTTACTCCATGTGCGTCTAGTGCCTCCACTTCAAAGCGCTTGCCTGCTATAAACAGTTGTTCATTCTTCTAATTGGGTCAATCGTACTTGTGGCTCTTGCAACTTCCTCAAGTGCCCCAGTGAGGCCACTTCCTGTTGACGGCGAGCAACGGGTTAACATAAACGCGGTATGCGGTTGTAGTCAGAGTAATCCGTTGCAATGTAACGCATGAATATGTTAGGAACTGCTATTAATCGAAAGTCAAGCACTAACTGGCATCAACAGGTGCGATTTGGGCTTCAGTGGAGACACTGAATATCGAGAAGTGCCGCATAATACTGCAAGCCGCTGATGATCTTTGCATCCATCAACCACAACACCCAATCATGATCCGGTAGCAAGAAAAGCCCTTTTGCACATACAATTTGAGGAGACAAATGCACCCACCCGCAGTCCATGACTGTTTTGAATCCAATCTATTTCAGTAGCATTAAAATTGGATAAATGGTAAATAAGAGACCGTGGTCCACACTTCTGACACTAGACGTGCTGCTGAGTAATAACAAGCTTAATCAGCATCACTGTTTCGCTACTATCTACGCTAGACTGCACCTTATGTAGGCACTCTTTGAATGGTCAAAATCAGAGGTAATACATCTTTCTCACTATCTTTCCTATTTATCTCCACAAAGTGCGTAGGCAAGCATGTCATCCGGTCTGACTGCGACTTCTGCAAAGGCAATATTAGGAATACATCAAAGCAGGAAATGTGTTGGAAACCACTCGTGCCATGCGCCAACCGAATCCGTAAATCTGCTCACAGTTCAGTGGTAAAGTGCTGAATACTACGTCATAGTGAAGGGCCTCAACATGGACTGAGCAGCTGAAGAGGGCGTGCAAATCATGTGAATGTACTTGCTTCCAGCATTAAGCACTATCATTTATGATACAAGCGTTGTGTCGGTCATAGTTCCCTCTGCGATGGGCTTGGTTAGTTCACCTGCAGCACCCACGGGAAGTGGTGTGCTCCGCGCCCTAAGGTTCAACATCAAAGGCATTAGTAATGCAGTTCACCGCCTAGAAATGTAGCAGTCACTAAACAAAGCAAGGAAGACCCAACTTCTTCAATTTAGCCTGAATTACGTATAATTTGGAGTAATGTACTGTAAGCGCCACACATGAAAGAGCTTTTTTGGAGAAAACGTGAGACAAATTATTTAGTTCGAGTTAGCACTCATCCCTTACACTAAAAACTTTTGCCATTTTCTTCGTGGTAACCCTTATTTTTACTTGTATTTTAATAAAAGTGAGTTGTGATAAATTATTTGTGCTTACAATATGCCTTTAAATGAACGTTTCGGATTTTTCGTTTACCCGTGCAGAGGCAAACCTCGATCTACTGCATGAGCAAGCATTATGGAATAACAGGGGTCAAAACATTGTTTGGCTCGAATAAATCTCCACGACAAATGCCCCAACTTATAAATGGAGTTTCAAATCGATGTTTTTTTAAGGCTTATCAAATTAAATTGGGCATGTTAGTAGTTGTAATAATTGTGGTGTTTAAACGTGCTTGGCAGGTGGGAGGCAGAGGACAATTTTGAGTGGTCGCGGACACGCGTGCTTCCTCTCCAGGGTCGGGGACACCTTCGTTGTAGATAAGCCTACCGCTATTGCCCCACTACCGTACAACAAAAGAATGTCTCGCAACATTCCGCCTTCTAATAGCAGGGTGGAAACGAAGGAATAGGAGGAACGGGAAGATACTGCTACACTGGTGGCAGGTTTGGCGGACCTCCTCCACTTCAAAGAATGTACGACCTTCGAAGACTGGATGAAAACCACTAGGTTCAGCATCCATTTATGCCCTCAGTGGCAGAGAGTCCCGCTGGTCCTACACGCTCTCCCGCAAGAGCTATTCCTGGCAGCAATAAACGCAGCAGTCACTGCTGACTTCGATATCGATATCGATATTCGATTCTCTCCCAACTGGCCATCAATCGGCGAGAACAATCGCTGGCCGACGAGTTCTTTCGCCGAGACCAATAGGTAGGCAAAAACGACGAAGAGTACGCCAGGAACCTACAAAACCTAGCGAAACGAGCTTTCCGACGATGCCCTCCAACCAGAGTGGCCGACTGCGTGGCCATCCGATTCCGTGCGGAAGTTCGACCACCGACCATCGCCGCAAAGCTCTATTCCATGAAGGCCAACGACCTCAATCAGTTGGTCGAGGCTGCGACCAGGAATTGTCAGGAACTCCTCCTTACATCCGTGCACCAGACAGCCCACCTCCGACCAAACCCGCCACGCCCTCGTTGGACTCCTTCGCGTCAGACCCCAAGAGCAGGTGAGGCCTACTATTCGTTATCTTGCCAACCTACAAATGCCTATCCTCCATTTTTACAAGCCCTCGGCAGGTTAAAAGGATATCCCTGTCGTTTTCTCCCGGACTCGAGAACAGTCAAGTCCCCAGTGAACCCCAAAGCACTTCCAGATCTGCTCCACAAGTTTTGTGTCGGCCCTTCCTCTATAAAACTACTCGCAGCTGAAGGGAAGAAGTCGAAAGTGATCGGAGAGACGTTGTTAAAGGTCACAGTGTGGGAAGAAACCTGGACAGTGCAAGTTATTGTGTGTCCAGAATTAGTATGGGACGTGGCACTGGGCGCTGATTTCCTTTGCAAGACTAAAGCAATCCTCGACTTCGCAGAGGGTGCCTTTACAACCCAGCAGCACATGACAACAAAGTCAGTCGAGTCTTTCGTGGGAAAGGAGGCTCACGAAATTTGCAGTGCTCTTTACGAAGCAGCAGGCATTTCTGTTCACAACCTAGATGAGCTTTGCTCGCAGTTAACACTCACTGCTGGGCAGATACTCCAAAGTGTTCGCTTGGCAGGAAACCAAATCCGGGCGGTCAATCATCATCAGACATGCCATCGATACGTGTAAAGCTAGACCAACATGGCAGCCCCCGAGATGCATTCCATCGCCCCTCTTGAAAGATGTAAATCGTTTAGTGAATGAGATGATCAACGACGACGTGTTACGGCCACCAAAGTCACTGTGGACCTCCCTAATCGTACTGGTAAGGAAAAGTGACGGGAGCCTATGGCTGTGTATTAACTACAGGAATCTGAATGCCGTGATTAAGAAGGATGCTATTCCACTGCCTCACATCAATGACTCACTGGATTCCCTGCATGGAGCAAACTGGTTTTCCACCCTGGACTTAAAATCTGGCTACCGGCAAGTGGAAGTAGCGGAGACGGACGGAGAGACGACAGCGATCATAGCTCCAAGCGGACCCTATGAATTTCAGACAATACCGTTTGGACTATGTAATGCTGCAGCTACCTCTCAACGTCTGATGCAGACTGCATTAATGGGGCTTTTTCCTAAACACTGCATAATCTACCTTGATGACATCCTTGTCCTTGGTAAAGACATACAGGAGCATAATG
>LWMK02000486.1:0-54600 GCA_001693075.2 Taenia saginata
TACAAACGCAATTTTGCTCCCCTTATGCGACTATGTTCCTCTCCAACAAAGGGTAAATCGCATTCGCTTAGTCAACGCCAATGCATTATAAGTTTGGTCAGCGTGATAAAACAGCTCTAAATGCATGGGTTTCACGCAGAATATCCATTGAATATTCCGTAAATTGCATTTATTTTGTCATTTTTGGTGGACAATTCATAAAGCGTTTGAGATTGTATTCATAGTTGTTAAATGGATGAACGAATGTTGTCGAACATGCCTCTTTCCTGTTGACAAGGGCTACCCCAAAACGCACCATTGACTACGTATTTGCAAACGACGGTCGGTCTGCACTCAAAACGATTGCTGCTTAAACGCAATGACAATGTAAGTAGGATTTGTTTGTGCAATTTTTGAAACTTACAGTAATGGTAAGTGTAAACAAATAGCTTTTCATTCTTTTAATATCGCTTCGTGTGTATCCACTTCAGGAATCACGTACAAATTTCATCGTAATTGCAAACTGTTCATCAAACCAATAAATCAGCACTTCCGATGATCTCGACGTCTATTCAATAACCCGAGAAGCCCACAGTCCTGCAACTTGTTCGCTTTTAATTAAGTATATGTTTTGTTTCCATTACCACATTAATAATGCGCTGCCAGAAATGAGAACATTGAGAGTGGAAGAAGGCAAGCGTCAAATAATGGAAAATATGTGTGGCGAAATAGATCCGCATTCATTCATCGAATTTGTTTTGTGTCTGTCTAACTCTTCATCTTCCACAAATGCGGTGTTGGTGTCTTTTAGATAGTGGTCGGAGTGACAAAGCACAATGTACAAAATTGTGTCGTCTCCATCGCAAAGAGCAAATGACATGGTCTGTTACAGGTGGACTCCAAAATTTTGCAATCAACGATGCGATACATGTTTGGGAAAGTAAAGGTTGAAGGAGGTTCTGCAGAATTAATTGCACCTATATGCACTTTGGCATTTCCCAAAGAAGTTCCGCTTATAACGAATTTAAGATTATGGAAGCAGATTTGCTATTCTTTATTTTGAAAAGTCTGTTTGTGAATGGGGACAATGATACTGACAAGAATCAGAAGCTTTTTTTGCAGCTGGAACACATATACTACAATGTCAACAATTTAAGCCTATCATTTAGGCAGAAATAATGATAACATTAATTTCGAGGCAAAGATTATGGGGTCTTTAGAGAACCATGTAATGGCGATCATATTACGGTTGCATAATTTATTTAATTAAATTTTAACACTACTTTAGGATGCATCCTAACGTTGAGAAGCATTTATTGACCACGTCATTATCTCTCATGATAGTTAAGACTTCAGAACACACAGGCCAGGGCCTTTATTTACCCAAATCACGATTATCAGCAAACAAGATGCTGCCAAATCACCCTGACCCTTATAAGGCATGAGGGTTAAAGAGAAGTAGACGAACAAGGAAACTGCCATATCGGTGGCGGCTACTGCTAGCCCCTTCTTTTGTAGTGACGATATGGAATCTAAAAGTCATACAAACCGCCAAATTTACCTCATCTCTACTGCAAGCGAATGCCCCATCTTCTAAATTAGTCGTCAGCGTAATCCCGGACATCGAACTATCACAGCATTGCGTACTTTACCCTAACTAGTTTTAGGAGAGGACAGTCAGATATTTGCTAAAAGCTTCATCCTTAACTACTTAAAATTGGGTTAATTTGATTATGAGTCAGCTAAGAACCTACCATTTCTGGCTGATTGAATCCACTTCAGATACGGATTCGAACACCCATTGTAGTAGAAAAGCTCTAGTGTGTATGCATCAAATCACTCAGGCGTCTGGACAAGCTCGCAACAATGAGGCATAATGAGCTGCTTATGGCCTCGTAATGCACCATTCTTAACCGACGTTCAAATTCTGCCTCTGGAGGTTATGCTTCAAATTCAGCTGACGCCATCGATTTTGAAGTTTATCTAATTTAAGCCTTTTTAAATTCACTTTCTGGAATTCTATGTAACGCTCAAGACTGCTTACACAGCAAGCGCTAAGTTAAACGTTTAGCTGAGATAGCGAATCCAATGAACAAATTAATAAAAGGATAGGTCACAAGGCTTTCCGAGAGGGAGAAAGAGCATGATAAGGCGTTTGCAAAGGCAAAAGAGGCTGCTCTGCTCTGCAGTGGTCCTAGCATCAATGAAATGCCAATCGAGTACCCAACGAAGACAAAGAAGAAAGGAAAATTTTGCTGTCCTTGACATGACTAGACACTTAAGGAGCTAACTAATAGCGAAAGGGTTCATACTGAGGACAGAATAAAGTCGAAGCGGCTTTTCGTAGTTTAAAGGCATAAGTGGTTGGGCACTGTGGCAAACTCCTAAGATCACATTCAGTGTAACATCGAACTATCACAGCATTGCGTACTTTATCTTAACTAGTTTTGGGAGAGGACAGTCAGATATTTGCTAAAAGCTTCATCCTTAACTACTTAAAATTGGGTTAAGTTGATTATGAGTCAGCTAAGAACTTACCATTTCTGGCTGATTGAATCCACTTCAGATACGGATCGACCACCCATTTTGGTANCTCCACTTCAGATACGGATTCGAACACCCATTGTAGTAGAAAAGTTCTAGTGTGTATGCATCAACTCACTCAGGCGTCTGGACAAGCTCGCAACAATGAGGCATAATGAGCTGCTTACGGTCTCGTAATGCGACATTCTCAACCGACGTTCGAATTCTGCCTCTGGATGTTATGCTTCAAATTCAGCTGACGCCATCGTTTTTGAAGTTTATCTAATTTAAACCTTCTCAGATTCACTTTCTGGAATTCTATGTAACGCTCAAGACTGCTTACACAGCAAGCGCTAAGGTAAACATTTAGCTGAGATAGCGATCCAATGCACAAATTAATACAAAGATGGGCCACAAGGCGTTCCGAGAAGAAGAAAGAGNTCGAATCTCTCATTTCTATCGATCATGCAATTTTCAAACAGATATCTGTATTTCTAATTTAAAAAACACATTTGGTTTCATCGCGTCTTCCTTCTCATTTTATCTTCCCATCACATGTGACACACAAACATTTGTTCACTACTTTTCCCCTTTTCTGCGCTCATGCTGCGCGTGCAGCATGACAGTGGCAACTGGCAGCCACACACTTTCAAACGCTTGATCAAATGATTCAATCCATCGGTTGCGTCACTTCCCCAAGCCACTTAACGAGATGATGGCTAGCAGAACGACATCGTGCATCATTCTCCTTCTTATCGCCTACCTTCCATTACTAATATTCAACTACTTGTTTGGAAATTATATCAGTGTGGGAGCTCTTCATCAATACCATTGACTTGTGATAACAGTCGGCTTCTTATCCTTCGTTTGACCCAGCTATGTATCCCTTGGGTGGCTACTGGATCGACGAGTCTTGGAATTCCAGGTGCTTTAAAGGTCCGTTACCGTTTTGATGCAATACCATCTCATCCTCTCTGGTCATCTATTCAGAACAGAAGACGCTCTCTTTAAGAAAATCGCCACTTTCTTTGTACTTCTTTTACCTTAAAACTGCCGCCATTCCGCTACTAAATCCCTTTTTACACATCTCTCACTCTCCTCAGTGAGTCTTGCCTTATTTGCACCTCTTTATTATCGTACGCCGCCATTTGGAAATTTATAGATGTCTCGCGACTCCACTACCAACAAAAGAACCGCACAGTGGGTTGTGTTGGACCAAATTAAATAAATTTTATTAATACATCACAGGTAGATTGATTAGGATTATCTGCGACCTGAACGTCATTTATTATCACCAACCTCACTAATGTGTAATAGCATAAATCATTATTTTGCCTTTGACTTGATCAAGTAGCTGACACTAAGTGTAAATTAACTTTTCGTTTGAGACAGAGGTAGATGAAGAGGATGCAGGACACAAGTAGCTTTTGCACTTTGTTGCAAAGTAACAACATGTAACAAATCCAGAGCATCTTAAATGTCAAGTTAAGAATGTGTGCTGCAAGTGAGAAACGAAATTAACGTTGGCCATCCTGAGAGATGCTCGCAATGGGGGGTGATGCACAGTTGACCACCAGCAGCAGAGCTAAAATGAGGATGCAGATCGACTTCTCGCCCACGGGACACTTTTAATTGGACGTACCGCCAAGTCTATGCAAATGATCAGCGATGGGAAAGTTCTAATCTGTGAGCAAGCTTAAGGCTTTTGATGAAAAGGACACTTAAAAATGTGTAGGTAGGTAAACAACTCCGCAAAGTAGAGTAGTTTAATTGAACAGAAATTAAGCAATTGCTATACAGAGTGCTGTTTGATTAAAAAGAAATCTGCGCATGGTTGTACAAAAATAGATAAAGAGATAATATTTTTGGAAGGCGATAGTCGAGGCAGCTATAAGCGGTCAATACCAAGTTTTAGAAAATCCGCCGTTTTATTCCAACAATATAATTACTCTGCAGAGAAAAGGAGACAAGAAGCAGTGTTTGTGTTTGTTGTTGTTCCCACACACGTTGGATGCATCAGGTTGCATGGCTGTAATAAAGGTGCGGAGTAAAACCATTAGAAGTTCTTTGGAAATTGATGATTTTAAGTTTAAGATGGGTATCCGTAACCTAAAAAAGGCAATGTAATGAAATTATTATCTGTCTGAACAAGGTCTCACAATTCGCAGTTTAGATCAATGATTCACATTGCTGAGAGATTCCTATCATAAACAAAGGGAACATAACTAGAAGGGGGAAGATGTGCAATACCGATAGGACTAGCTGAAGTGTAAGATTTTTTCCGACAAGCATGTGCTTCCGTCATGTTTCCTTGTACCATCCATGCTGCCGCCATCATTCCACTTTATCAATCATGATGATCAGCTAGTTGAATAGGTGCCTTCGCCCCCTTCCCGCATTTGCCTCGATCTCTGCTTTCAATTAAGGATTATCACTACAGACAGCTATTTAGTAATAAATAGCTCGGACATATCCAAAAAACATTTTCACAGTTCCTTTTAGGCTAAGAATGCTTATCAACCATTTCATACGTCTCCAGAAATAAAGCACCTCACCGATCCATTGGCTAAAACACTCAGGAACGAGGTGCTCTTTTGTAAATCTGCACTGGAGTAGTAAATGAAACTGATTGACAAGTCTGTTCTTTGCAAACCTGTTGTTGTACGAATAATCATGTCTTAACAAGAGCATTCCAGTAGGGAATTTATGGCGCAACTAATCTCATTGCACTCAACCTCTGTTATTTGAGTAGCGGAGTTTAGAGTAAGGCTCCAGGTGATCGAACGCTATGCCCTTTGAGGGTTCAGCATGCAGGTGTTGTGACCAACAGGACCTTCATTGGCAAATCAACCTCTGCAGGTAATCTAAAATAAAATATTGGGAGCAAAACAGTGTAAGAGAGATAATTCCATTCAGCATTTTATCTCGTGCAGTGGAAGGAGATCAAAGTTCAACCAATGGGAGCAGGAAAGAGTGATGCTGTGCAAAACACAACCAGTGCAGTAAATGCGTAAACTGATCACTTACCATCAGAATGTCTGCTTAATACATAAGGCATCTTATTATGTAGTGCAATTGCAAGGCGAGAGTGTGTAGGCCGTAATCCACACATTTTTCTTTTACGACGAACAATGGGTGTGACACGCTGTAAACGGTTATCTTGTTAGGACCAGAAAGTAGGAGACGATGGTCAAACTTACGCTGTATCAGAGAGCTAGGGGTGGAAGTATTCACGGTAGTCAAACTAATTAAGACAATAATAAAATCCAAAGGTAATTCTTGTAAAAAGGGTGGGGAAGCCGCATTTTACAAAGCCGTTGGCGTGTCTCTTCCTAAACCATCCTCTGGTGAGCTTTACGCCCTCTTATATCAACTCCACATACAAACGGGTTTAGACAGACCGCAGCCGTAATAGCTATTTATGCAATTGTGTATGCACGTTGTGGGTGTTTCTTTTGAAAAATAAAGAACATCATAACACAAAAGTGCTGCTGCAATAAACAAATCATGGCAAATACAATTAAGGCTTGCGAACTCGATTCAATAGCATCCACAAGATACCATCAAAGTAACTTCGGCTTAATCGCCTTCAGCCATTTCGCTTTGCGGTCGCCAACGCACCACTGATTCATTCACATACACTGCATTTTACAGGTTGCATTTTTATCAAGCCGACCGCCAATTGTGAAGGATCGAAAGATCAAGGTTTTACTTTTGGTGGTACCGTTTGAGAATGGAAAGTCTGCACGGTTGATCAAGGTAACCGAGTAGGAGCATTCGCTGACACCATCAATTGCAATTTCAGATAGACAACTGGCCGAGTGTTCGAATCAGCTCCTTGTTAACTATATGCCTTTTTCTTAACTTATTCGCCCATGCATNCAACTTATTCGCCTATACATCCATTCAAGGTTGTTAATTATTTTAATATTTTCAGTGCATTTTTCCATTTGCACGTGTTTGATCAGTCTAGTTAGAGTAACAGCACATCAAAATGTGCACAAGCATGCATATATTCGGGCGCATTCGGGCACAAGTAGGCGTAGGTCAAAGGTCATACCGAATTAAAACTGTCCAAGTTATTGGTCTCAGTACACCAGTGAAGAGGAGGAAGCCATGTGGGGTTCTAATGCGCACCCACGCAGACCTGTATACATACACGCTCCGAGGAAGTTAACCATTCTCACTAGTTCTCGTAATGGACTAGGTACATAGACCAATGCGTTAGGTAGATAAAATTTTGGCTGCATTACGATTTGCGAAACATAAAGGAATGGGTGTGATCGCATTAACTATCGAGTCGCTTAGATATGAAGCGATTGGCGTGATGCTGGGCTGGATTCCTATCCATGTCGGACGTATTTGCATTTCAGCGTTAATCCGGATCCGTGCAGACGACTCACCCATCACCCCTTTAAGATTGTGAAAAGAAATGGCAAAAGACAAGGAGGAAAACTAGGAGGAGATGAAGGAGGGCATAGAGCAGAAAGGAATACATGAAAAAAGTAAGAAACCAGGTGCAGGTGGGCATCGACCACAGCAAGAGTTGGAGGTGGATGAGAAATCCTTAATCGAGGTGAGGTTCTATGCTCTGTAAGAATACCCTTATGCATTGCCACTGAATTTTCAAAGGTAAATTCTTAGTGAATTTGCTAAATTCCATGCCTGCGAAGTGAAAAGGGCAATTCGACTCCTCAAATGGAGGTGAAGAATGATGGTCGTTCAACTCATTTTGAAGGGACAGAGTGATGTGCGGGACAAAAAAAGGTGGGGAAACGGCTGTAGCATTCGTGCGCAGTGCAGGAATCAGCTGAGAATGTATTGGCAATGCATGACTCCTATCTTAATTTTCTTTCCACTTCTTCATTAATTTATGTATTCGGCCGTCCATACAGTCGGCTGTCTACCTCTTTGTCAACAGGACTGCTGCCAACGTAAGCATACGAAATAAGCTGTGTTTGTAAGTGACAAAGAGCATAACACTGACGCATTCGATGTGGATGCGCACTTTTCCACCGATACGGCCATTTGAAAGAGCTACCACCTGTGCAGATCCTGGGGTGACGCATGTAAATAAAGAGGGGATGGAAGAAGCAAGTAAAAGGTAACAGGAGAGGGCAGTGGTTTGAGTGATTTCGTTAAAACAGGATTTCTAGTTATTTTCAACTGACCATATTTTTCTTCATTGCCACCTAACCACATCGATTTAAGTTCTGTTCAGGTAGTAGGAAGGTAAATGGGCATAGCACGCTCACTTTTAAACCCTAAGAACAGGACAATACAAGGCAGATTCGTAACACAAAGTAGTATAATTTAAATATAGTGGTCAGCAAAGCTGATTTTGGTTCAGAGCCTACCTCGAACCTCAGTGGTTACCACAGTACCAAGTTCTTACTATTATTAACTGCATTATAGGCACTTGACAGTTATATGACCCAACTTTGTTCTGTTCTCACTATGAGCCCTCTCGCTACTAATTAGCTTATGAGATGTCTAGCTATTATAATGATGGCTGGCTGCTTGCGTTGTGCTTAACTTTGCTGTCCTATTTTTTTGTAAATAGGAGTCCACGCAAGCAACGACGTATTAGTTTCTTCTTTGTGCCTGTAGGGTACTCAATTCGCAATGGAGTAATGCTAAAATCGTAGCAGAGCAAAGCATTCCTCTTGGTTTGAAAACGGTTTTTTATGCTCGTTCCTTGATTGGACCCCTCTAACGCGTCTTTTTATTAAACTCTGCATTGGGATTGCGATCTTAGCCAAAAGTTCAACCTAACACTCACTTCCCGGCCGATCTTATGTTATGCACGGGTTAGGAGATTATGGATCTGAGTAGATTTGAGTCAGACAAGATTCAAACAAGGTGGCGTCAATTGATTTTGAAGCATTACACGCAGGAGCAAGACTTCATTATCCAGTTGGAGTGTTGCATTGTGAAATCGTAAGCAGCTCTTGGCACGGCTTTGTTGCGAACTAATTTAGGTGACCGGGTGATTCGTTCTTTACATAGAAAAGCTTCTCGACCAAAATGGGTGCTTGAAATCTGTGCCTAAAGTGGGTCAATCAGTCGGATATGGAAGACCCTTGCCGTAACCATAATCATCTGCATCAAATTTTTAGTGACCATGGACCTAGTTCCTGGCAGGCTCCTACCTACTACCAGTAAAAAGGAGTGGGAATAAGGTGTGCAACACTGCGCTGGTTCGATACTTGGGGTTATGTCTCGAAAACTGCATTCTCTGGCAATGTATATGAAGACAAAGTCGGTAGTTTAGGCCACAGTTTAGGGTCCATGCTAAAAGGAGATACCAGCAGTGACTGCCACTGATGTGGCAGTTTCCTCCCTTGCCTCACTTCCCTTAAACTCACGCCTTACAAAGGAACAAACTGTCTTGGTGGGTCATGTTTATGGGCAACGGTGATTGGGCAAATACAGGTCTTGGCATGTGAACTCAGAAGTCCCAATCATCGCGATGAGGGCTGATGTGTTCAGTGAATGATTTCCACCGCTCAAGTGCATTTAAACAAAGCTCGCATCACTTTACTGTTGAAATCTAACCACGTCACTCATGCCATCTTAAGGTGAATGCCATAACGTGGTGCCCTGACGACTCCATAATTTTTACTCAGAAATAAGCGCTGCCATTGCCTCTACCTGATTGCCTAATTTAAATTATTGGCACTTTAGTGAAAATGCTTCAAGTGCAAACTATCTTCCACTTCAGGCATTATGAATAAGGCATTGGTAACAAAGGACACATTTGCTCAAAGGCGAGCAAAGTCAAGAGCTGTGGGTTCTCGAGTTATTGGAAATGCGTCAGGACTGTCGAACGTATTGACTTATCGGCTCGGTAAGCACCTTGTAGGCGCGTTAAAATTCATGGGATCTTTCTGAAATGGGTGCATGAGAAATAATATTTGAAATTATGTTTCTCAAATGTTTAAAAGATCACACAAATGATCCTTTCTTGCACCACCATTACATATGAGTACAGATTTGTTAACAATGGCAAATACAGGTTGGGCGGCACATTTTGAGGCGTCGCATGCAGACAGGTAAAAGGCATGTCCAGTTCCAATCATTCATCCATTTAGCAATTATGATTACAAATGCGAAAATTGCAAGTATTTTGTGTATAATATTTGGGCTGAATCGAAATCAAAATGTTGGTGATTCAAAACAGATCTGTTTCATTTCCTTTTAAAATGTGTAAGAGGTACTTTACGTAAGCTTTAGACACCGTTGCAGCTGCTTTGCATCATGCAGCTGACTAAATGAAATGCGCATTACACCATGTTGTGCATGAAGATGGTCCAAGAAAGGCAAACCACGTTCGTGGACGTGGTTGAAACGGGTAAAATGCACAACTTTTATAACTAAAACACATGTAACGCTTTGCAAATGCAAGCATTTTCAACACACTGTGTAGGATAAACGTAACGTCCACGAAACTAACCTCTTCATTCCCAGTGCATACGTTTAGTCAAACCATGCACAACCTGCGCAACAAACTGAAACTAACCTCTTCATTCCCAGTGCATACGTTTAGTCAAACCATGCACAATCTGCGCAACAAGCTTAAAATGCTTGAATTTATTCGTAAAATCCAGCGTTTGACATCTTTTAAAATAGGCACGAGTATTGAAGCAAACAAATAATTGAATTGAATCGTGGCTCTCAACAAATCATAAGAAAGGAAATGAAATCTGTCTGCCAACTTCATATACCATTCAGCACAAAGCGACAGTAAGACTTGAAGTTCTGTTTGAACCTAATCGAAGTCAATCACATCGGCATTCGTTTCAGATGGTAGGAACTTGAAATATGGCACATCAGGTGTTATGAAGAACAAAGATTTAGGTACCGTATCCTCGGTAAAGTCAGATCTTTCCTGCAAGCTCGCGTCCGTTACGATTGTAGCAGTTTAATTGTAAATTAAAAACAAGCTTAATTATAAGAATACGAAGTGTGATACGTGGTCTACATGCAAAACAATAATTTCTTCTTTTCTATCATATAGCCCCCACAACTCAGTAGAATCTACTTAAAATTTCGCTACTTCATTTATTTTTTTCTCAAAACTAATGGTTTACTTTACTGTCTTCCTAAAAAGTAAGGCATACATCAATTATAGGCTACACTGGCTTATAACAATTAAATTTTACTTACATTGAAGGCAGCGGATCCTCTCAGAGCTTAAGTAAAACGATGCTCATTTCGCATTATAAAAGGGCATGGTAAAAACAGTGCTTAGGCGCCTTGAATTTTACTTTGAGTTCCAACCCATATTACAGCATATGAGTTTCAAATAATCAAGATATCGCACTGCCATAAAATGCACCACTTGTCNTACTTTGAGTTCCAACCCATATTATAGCATATGAGTTTCAAATAATCAAGATATCGCACTGCCATAAAATGCACCACTTGTCCTGTTTTTTCCATATCGCCAACCGAAATCTCACCAGCGATTCCGAATTTAAAGCATTTGCTATCAAAGCACGATGATTGCACTGGTTGGAAGTTTTTGGCAGTATTTTATACATCATTAGTAGTAGGAAAATANACACGATGATTGCGCTGGTTGGGAGTTTTTGGCAGTATTTTATACATCATTAGTAGTNTGGCACATCAGGTGTTATGAAGAACAAAGATTTAGGTACCGTATCCTCGGTAAAGTCAGACCTTTCCTGCAAGCTCGCGTCCGTTACGATTGTAGCAGTTTAATTGTAAATTAAAAACAAGCTTAATTATAAGAATACGAAGTGTGATACGTGGTCTACATGCAAAACAATAATTTCTTCTTTTCTATCATATAGCCCCCACAACTCAGTAGAATCTACTTAAAATTTCGCTACTTCATTTATTTTTTTCTCAAAACTAATGGTTTACTTTACTGTCTTTCTAAAAAGTAAGGCATACATCAATTATAGGCTACACTGGCTTATAACAATTAAATTTTACTTACATTGAAGGTAGCGGATCCTCCCAGAGCTTAAGTAAAGCGATGCTCATTTCGCATTATAAAAGGGCATGGTAAAAACAGTGCTTAGGCGCCTTGAATTTCACTTTGAGTTCTAACCCATATTACAGCATATGAGTTTCAAATAATCAAGATATCGCACTGCCATAAAATGCACCACTTGTCCTGTTTTTTCCATATCGCCAACCGAAATCTCACCAGCGATTCCGAATTTAAAGCATTTGCTATCAAAGCACGATGATTGCACTGGTTGGAAGTTTTTGGCAGTATTTTATACATCATTAGTAGTAGGAAAATATTATCAGAGTAAAACATTACTACAAAATCCTTTTAATGAGTACTTTAGGAATTTATGCAATCCTCACCTCATAAAGGTCCGCACCGATATTTCATTTCGTCCGACGTTCCCGATGGCTTGCCAACAACCCGGGAACCCTACAGTTTTGGACTTTGTTCGCCCTGAAATAAGTGTCTTGTTACTATCACCATAGCCCTAATGTGCTGCCTAAATAGGAGCGTTTAATACAAAAGAATGAGGCAGCAACTAGTAGCAAAACGCAAGCAATGAAACTCAACCATACTATTCAGTATGCAAAGTATTTTAAGCGATGCTAAAAGAGTTCAATTTGTGTGCTTGTTACCTGCATGCAGGACTTTTGTGCAAGCAAAACTCATAATAGATAATTCTCATTCTAGTGTCACAATAACCTGAGAACCCCATAATAATAAATCTGCTTTTACGTGAGGTAAGGATAAGCATAATGTATTATTCCTAATGAATTTATGCAAACACCAAAGAAGACTTTAAAAGTAAATTCTAATCTCTAATTATAAAGGCTTGGTTGCTTTAAATTTGGCCATGTTAAAGTAATTCTCAAAAGAAACCAATGGAATTCTATCGTGAACTTGTAAGTAGTTGTGTCCTTTGAACAAGCAAGTCAGTAATCTTTGAAATGTATTATAAAAACATCCATAGGAAATGCAGCGCCATTGCTTTCTATAACTGAATCACCAGCTGTGTTCTTACTTGGATCTCATTAAGGGAGGCGTCACCTATGGTGATAAGCTATGCTACCCCACTGCTAACAGCTTTCGTTGTAAGTGGATGCCAGTACTTTAAGTTCCGGAAATCAAATGATGGCCGCTCGGAAGCGTAATTTATCAATGCAAAAATCTGGGCTTTCATTGTAACAGTTGTGCTTAGGAGACTATGGCCCGCCATAAAGCGTTGATTTCACTTGGCATGTGTATTATAGCACAATGGGATAATATTAATAAGAACTAAAATCGACATTGAGGAAATAAATACCTACCTAAGACCTGGGAAACAAAGTAAGAATCACAGTGGCCTTCGTTAAGGCACTCGTTTAGGATTTGCAAATTGCTCTGGGTCCTTTTATGCGCTAGTCAATCGGCCCTTGGCAATTTGATTGGTCCATTTAGTGTTTTTATTTACAATGACAATTGTGAATAGCTAAAACCCCTGTCATGCAACTGACAAGAATGCTTGACTGCAAGCTTAGTGGCTGCGGGAACTTTAGCAAACTCGCAATTGTTGCCTATGACTGCTCAATTTTAATTCCAATGCCTAGGAATTGGAAATGCTGGAAGTTGTAACCAGCAGCGAATTTTAAAGGTACAGTATACCTTTGGACCGCAGCGCAGTAACTGTGATACATTAACAAGCCCGCAGATCCAAGCCATTTCGTTTAAGAATTGATCCACTTATTGTCACTGTACACTCAGGTTTGTCTACGTGTGCTTACATTATTGAAGTTATCCGCAGGGCTACACGCTATTATATTCTGCAGCATTCCAAAAGAATTTAGGTGGCAAGTTACTTAATCGCTTGAGCCGGACATCTTAACAATTTAAATAGGGTGTGAAATGTGCATCAAGAAAGTCACAACACAAGTAGGTGCGCAGGAAGTGAGAAGATTTAGCTTGATTTTAAGCCAATTTCACAGAATTCGGGACAAATACGCGAGGCCTGTTAAAAGCATTTCAATTTGACTGATTCGAGTCGATTGTAGTTTCATAGCCCAACGCAGAATGGGTTTTGAATCTCGTGCCAGATGTTAAGATCAAGCGTGCAATTTATTCGCAATCTTTTGTTAAGTAAAACAACAAAACCGTTTTCGTTTTGCTGGCAAAACAGTTGCTCTTATTTGCAAATTCAAAGCCAAAGTGATTGCCCTTGTAACATCCGCAGACAACTGACAAGTTGCACAAAACAGCAAATTGACAAGCATCAAGACCTTCCGAAAGAAATCAAAAAAACAAATTATGGTGCAACCTATCCAACTAGTGGTGCCAATTTTCAGCTGGAGCAGAATGGGTAGCATTATGGCGGATGGACTAATTGATGGCAACTAGCATATCCATTTGCAGTGGGTAAGCATTCAGCCCTCACCTCAGCATTTTGGGCATTGTTTGCATCGAGCCTTGTCTTATGAATATTAGTGCGAAGGTGGGATTGTTACTAACAATGACTTCAACTTAAGCAGCTCTTTGCAAAATATTTGCGTCAAGTTATTGGGACCATGATGGGTAGGCATTGCAGCACAAAGATATGCACGAAATATGAAACATGACGCTTCAGTTACAAGCAACATCATTGGTGTCGAACATTGTGCGATTCACATTTACACAGTACTAATCTAACAATCAATCAGTTCAAAATTTAACACTTGTTTTCTTTATTTGCGGAGGGATTCTGACTTATAGCCGAGCAAATTCTATTATCATTTTCGGGTTCGTCTTCCTTGCTTTGAACAATTTTGCATGCCATTTGTTAGCAACTTGTCTCTAAATTCCCGTGCGCAACCAATTTTACATTTTTAGTTTCATATTAATGGGATTTCGTCCCTGTCAAATACTAAGAAGATCCCACCACTCACCCATTTTTCTTATTATGTCGATGGGTCAAACTCACTTTTCTCCACTCTGTTTATAACTGACCATTCCGGCTGCCTTACCATTTTTAGATGCCACGTGCTTGAAGCTGCATCGGTAAAGATACCTCCCTTAACTTGTTAATACGATTGGTAGACAATATTGCCTTAAAAACAGCATAGGGAAATGAATGGTTAATTAGGCGACTGGCTTTGACTTAATATGTTTTGGCGTCTCGGGGAGCTACCACAAGCTTACTGAGGATGACGCCATCCTAGGCAGCTAATGTCACGTACTCGTTCCACGTATAGCGCTGATGAATGCTAAACCCAACCGCGAGTCAAGAGTTCCTTACTAACAGGTCCGATTTCCATATCAATTTTTAGATCCCAAGCTTACTACTAATCCTTGAACCCATCAGCCACAATTAATCACATTCTGGTTATGCTCTACTCCTCACCGCAACGAAAACTTGGCAACTAGCAGTATGCCTAATGCAAGCTGAGGGGAAGATAACCTTCTCTTTTACCTATACCACATAAAGTTTTGGAGTATATAATATGGTGTTTTACGGTGTGCTGCAAATGGCCTTAATGCTAGCTCAAGGTAATAATGCGCCAGGAATCTTAATGGAGTGGTCGGTGCTATAAGTCTTTAGAATAACAAAAACTTACTGATGCTGGGAGTCAACAATATCAATTTTGTTGTCGCTTATGCTGCGCGTATAATGCGCTGGGTGCAAACCGTGGTCTAAAAATTAGATCAGCTTAATTGTAAATTGTAGTAGACATACTTATTTCTACGGTAGCGCCTCTTCCTTGTAATTGTAAATTCGAAATTTCAATTTGTCTTAAGGTTCTGTTGGTGTGGTCGGCTGCCTGATGCAAAGGAGAGTTGTTTACTAGCACTTGAGAGAGTATAGTGGAAAGAAATGAAACGAATGCATTAGCTCCACGTTTCGAAAAAATGAGGCTAGCAGGACCTGCCGTCCTAAAATCGACTAAAACTAGATGCACCTAGCCCAGGAAGATTCTGTTATTCATGATGCAATAAAGTTAGCCAAGGTAAAATTGACATGCAAAACTTGTGATAATGTTTGCCGTGAGTTATTCGTTTTTTTGCGCACACGGAAAACAAATGTAAGACCTTGATCCAAGATGTCACAAGTGGCTACGTGTTGGTAAGCTTGGAAGTCCTCCTTTACCACACAAAAGTGACTATTTTGGAAGTTTGCTTATAGCTTTCTTGTGCCTTTTGAATCCTTTGGGTCTTCGGGTGTAGCAATGCATCATTGGTTAACTTCGAATGACTCTGCCATTATCCTGCACTTATGAGGCCGTACTGATTTTGTGTGTGTGGGGGGACTGTATGGTGCTAAATCACTATATGATGCTTCCTTTAACTCTATAGCACAATTTTATCTGACTAGCCAAAATAACAGCCATTAATTTGTTTTGTTAATCACAAAAAATGCTAAAAGCCAATATAGATTATTGTTCTACTGTTGATTTAGTACTTGTTATCTGAGCGGTACACCTAAGTCATAAAACAAGGAGTAACTTCCCCGAAGAATTTTCATTTCTCGTGGACGACTGCATGACAAGCAAAACAACGCATGTCTTTGATAGCATTAAGCTACTTTGCCGTCCAAAATGCAACCATTCCTGCTGCATTGCTGTAGCATAATGTGGTTGAGACCTTATTCCATCAACTTATATCATAGTCACGCCTCATGTGCAATCCTCGACAGCGAACCTATTTGAGACTAATTTTTAATAAGTTCTTTGAGCAACATGCATAAAATGAGCCTTGTCTTTGACATTATTGCTGCTTACGTGGCAAACATTTGGATTGTATAAAGGATTGTATAAAGGAATGCACTGTTAAAATTATCAAGGCTCTATGAAAAGCAAAATGATAGATAAGATAGTTAGGGCATTTTTAGGACACAAATAAAAAGATCAAAATTTAAGGCAAAATAGCGAAGTGTTGTTTAGAATACTTCCCCTTCTTGAAATGAAAACTCTCCCCAATGAAGAATGTTGGTGCTTGAATTTGTAGTCCCTAGGGGTTGACTGGATACTGTGCAACCACTTATCACTTAAGGGTAGCACTTGAACAAATATGAGTCGAGTACTGTACATCGTCAGCAATGCTGGTTGTAGGCGATAAGTAATTTTGGCAATTCCATTATGTTCATATGCTGCAACGCTGACCAGTTGTGCTCACAATATCCTGCAGGCACTAGTGATACAAATCTCACTGTTACGCTAATATCAAGCAGTGAGGCTGAATACGATTAACAGTCCACCATAGTGAGAACCCACGAAATCAGAGCTGAAGACAGGTTCAGATATTTTCCCATTGCAAAGAAATGTAATCGTCGCTAACGGTACATGCACTTGCCACAGTGTTTTGCACTCCAATCCATTTGCAAATGGTCGATACGCTTCAAAATTTAACCTTTCTTTTGATTATTGAAAAGTTGGATTGCGTCTGAGCATGTTTTCTAGTTTTTTGAGAAGTTCATGAGACTTGTCATCCTGATGTCTGGCGCAATGTGTCAGCTGCCTCTGGATGGTACAAGGCACTCACTTTGAAGTTGTATCTGTAGACACGGCAGTACGTAAATAGTGTTGCATTTTAGCTTGACAAAATCTTGCGTTCAAATTATGTATTTTGTTGCAATCATTGGCTGAGATCCTAAAAGCTTATTTTGCTTTGGGCCACAAGGCTTCAGGAGACATAATCAGGCTAAAATCACTTATAGCAAGGGGCGTAAAGTTGCCACAAATTTAAGCAAATTAATTTTCCTTACTCTGGTCATTTCTACTTGTTGCTATCTCACCTATTACTGCTGTGCATTTTAATTGCCATTTTATTCGGTTACAATGATTTGCTAATTAAATTATTGCTTCGAGACTCAATGAAATATACAAACACGTCATCATAACTGGCATCATGTTACGAGAACACCAGAAATTTTAGAAGTTTACAACACCAATAGTTCCGTTAAATTGGCGAAACCAAATGACCCCCACCTACGAGCGGGTTGTACTTAAGAATAAGGCATAAAGATGTCGACACGTAAATGTTGAGCACTTTCAGCATTTGCACCTTGCAATTTTAAACTTAAGTGGCATTGCGTTGTTTTGATGGTGCTTTTAATTCAATCTGATGCAAAGAAAAAAACTCTTTACAAAAATGCAGACATTGCTTTCTGAGTGGTTTTCCATGCTTCTACAAATACACAAAGGAGGACAGTTAAGTGCCTGTTTACATTTTAACTAGAACCGGATTCACACTTCTGGGGTTCTACTGTTGTTTTAATGATGGAAGTTTATGATTTTTAACCTAATTAAAAATCCTGTATGCAATGAATAACCTCTGCATGTCGTACTTCGCTCTATAACACGAGCTTTAAGCATTTCTTCAAGTTAATACTCTGTGTGCATCCACGCTACTTATTACGCCTTGAGCAAAGAATTTAAGTGCAAACGTACACATAATCTATTAAGTCACAAGCTGCGCCAAATAACCTTCACTACAAGCATCATGCCTTCTGATGTTGCGGCATTCAAGCAGACGTGATTTGGGAGACCTCAAGTTGAGGAGAAAGGAGAAAATAATAGTGGGTACACGAAATATGATTTGGTTTTCACAAAGTTAAAGATAGCTAAACTCCATTGACTGATGCACAAATTGCAGTGTCCTCTTCGCTAGAAACCATGACCTGAGAATTTCATCCAAAGGCCCTTCCTTCGAGTATAACGATGGTAAGTCAGCGGGAGGAGGATTCCTGCAAAGAAGTGCAAATGGATAGGTTAAGCACCTGTCGAACAAACAAGTGGGGTCGTGGCTAACAACACACTCAAACATTTTTGCAGCACTTTTCTGACGCCACTTCTGCAAAGTCAATCCAAAAATGGCGTCTAGGAGGAACGGCTCTAAGCACCCGAAGACAGCGAGCAGCATGGCGATGGTATCCACATGTCCTTCAAGCATAAAATTGTCTCCTTCAATAACTGACATTTACTTTCAAATACATTCATATGGATAGCCAAACTTATCCTCGGTTGGATCTTCTGAAGAATGCGCTGAATCGCCTTAATCACATAGTTTGGTGGTTTCCGAAGTGCTGGCTTCTTTTAGAAGCAGATGATTATCGGTTAGTCGGCAATGCTCCAGTAAATTAGTAAAATCACTAAAAACACAAACCAAACCATCTGTGCCAAACCTATCCAATAACTTCAAGATTTACAATGCTTTGGCTAAAATATGCGAAAAACTATAAAGGATGTCTCATTAAACCAAACTTTACTTTTTGAAAAGATTGTGCTATTCGAGTCGACATATGCGTGGGGTCGATGAAGTAAACACATAAAGTTTACAAGCCAACCAAATTGACTAGCCGTTGAAAGAGTTGATTGGGTGGTCCCAGGTGACACTTGTTCTGAAACAATCAAAACGCAGCATTCTCATTGGTTAGTGAGATGTGTGCTGTTTTGCATCGGCTCATATTCTTGGCAACAGAAATGCCTCCAATGAGATGAATCTACCCTTGTAGTGCTAAACATGGTTGTGCCTCTAGAAAGAAACCGCTTTGGCAGTTCAAATGTTGACTCAGATCTTCACAAGTGGGATCGATTTGCAAATTTCCTGTTATGCTAGGAACTGAGGCATTAGAATTAGCAATAAAACTAAGCTTATGCTTCTTCGGTCAAGAGTAGAAAAGGTGACAGTTTAGGCAATCTGCAGCACGTCTTACGTTGTGTGGTGGTCGAGGCTGCTTCTGTTCTCTTTTCAGCTGCTACCTCCTCCACCACCTTTGGAGTGCTAGCTGGCACAGTAGTGAGGGCAGTAGAGGAACTGGGGGTTGTGCCATACCCTGATGAGATATTTAACAAAAATGCAAATAATTCTCAATGACGTGGATAAGGAACATTTATTTCTAATGGTATTACAATCCACATCTCTTCGTCCATTTCGTGCCCAACCTATCATTCATATACGTTTCGATTTTCGCCCGACATTGCCAAGGGTATAATTTCACACAGTTTTGAATGCCACTGGAAAGAATGTTTCCAAATTTTTTGCATTTGCTTACGAAGGCGCATGTGTCTCGCCTGCAGCCACAGCTCGTAGCTCGACAGGAGAGCTTATGGCTCTCTAATTGTCCACGTGTCTCTTTGTCTTCATCACTGCTTGCACTGTGTACAAGAAAATTTGTGTCAATCGCATACGTGTTGGAACTCTCAAAACTGAGGAAGTGCTCATCATCGCAAAATGTGGGTTAATGCTCTTGTTTGATTGTCTCTACCTCCAGCATTGGTTTCAGCATCACCTAGATGGGTCCAAAAGGCCTCGCTTCCGGTGCAATTGATTGCAATTCGATGCCGTATTTAGTATTTGGTGAGAGGTGTTAGAATGTCACTCTTTGTTGGTTGTGCTGAGGTTGTAGGATCACACGACTTGCGACCTCGAGATAAGTACATGAAGTTGGGAAAAGCCGTGGTTTGTCCCAAATCACTGTCACACTATCTAGAAAAGTATGTAACTCGTAAAATGGGGGCTGCAATGCGATTGGGAAAGGAAATAACCATGTAAAATAGTGCAGCTCAAGTTATGAGAGGAGAGAGAAGGACAAGACTTACGGACTCCGGACATAATAATAGGATGAACGGCTTTTTGGTTCACAGCGTTGTTTGTATGTGCCGTGACAGGGTAGTTGTCTGGATACTCGCAGAGGGCTTCCGGACAAACCCCAAAAGCATGGTTTTATTGTGCTGAGCACGTAGGAGCTCGCTGTACCCAATGACATTCTTGGTGCCATGGTAGAATGGATCCTAAAATATCTGTATAGAAGATAAGAGTAAATGTAGCCCATCTATATCAGTAAACACAAGACAAAAATGCATGCAGATCAAGCCGTTTGATGATTTTGACATTCGGCTAATTGAACTGAGGGCCCAACGTTCCAGTAATGGTATTTTAGTAAATTCGCTACACCTTTATAGCAAGATGATGTCTTTTTTGGGGGCCTAAGGACTGTAATGACACAGAAGAAGCCTTCTATCCTACGGTCTCTTTAGATCAGCGGAGTCGCACAGGGGAGTAGGCTTGTCGAAGCAGCCATCTTAAGCTCCACTATTGTGAGCGTTTCCAAAATCAACCATTTTAACGCATTTAGATGCGAATTATGTGACACGGAGAGGGGATTTATGACTGGTTCTTTACACTTTATGGAATGATTACAGAAATAGCGGTGGTGGTGTGATGTGGTGTTGACAATTACTAATGTTCTAAAANAAAGAGCAGGGGGGGAGAGAAGGAGAATGGTGAAGGAGGTGAAGAAGCAGAAGGCGCACCAGGTTATCAGCGGTGCTCGACACTACGTTGACGGCTAACCGAAGAGGCCGCGTAGCGGTTGCAGTCGACTCTTTACTAACACCATTAGCGGACTTGCCTGGCGCCGACCACACTTTCATGGACTCCATCCGACATTGATGGAGAACGGAATGCTTGCGACCAACTACATCATCGTAGCAAGCCAAGTAAGTTATTGCATCAAATCCACTAGAGCAGAAGGAGGAGGAGGAGGAGGGTACATTGAAAACACTTTAGATGTTGTTGTTGTTGCAATTTGTAAGTATTGATATTTACCAGACTGTGACTGCAGCAGTGTTGGGTAGAGTGAAAGGATTTGGCCTTACATTCATAGATTTTGCTTGAGTTGTGCGAGGGACACCCGATTAGCCTTAGGTAAAATTTATTCGTCCGTGCATTCTCCTTGGAGGCTTTCAGTGGTCCAATCAGATTGCACTACCTGATGGATGTCCAAGTGTCCTGCATGTTCTTGAATCCCGAGGAGTCTTGCACAGTTTTATCAAGGGTCGGTTTTAGAAAATATAGCCAGACCGTCATGCACCTGCCAGTCTTGTAAAACCAAACGAACATTATGGCATCATTTGTCTTACTGGATTCTGCATGGACTATATTCTTGAATTAGACTACGACAAACATAATGGTAGCAGAGTGCAAATGAAGTCAATACCAAGTCCTCATCCTCTGGATTACATAGGCATAGATTGTGGAGAGTAGCTAAAACACTCAGCTATAGCTCATTAAAGCCGCCCATTTGTCGAACGGTCTGTCATGAGTTGACGCGTAATTATGCAGGCTGTGGACGTTAATACGAGGCTACATACATCCGCCGCAGTCGTGACTTCCTCCCCATCCTTCATTCTGGGTGTCACATTTTCAAAAACGGCAACGAATTAGCTGGAATAAGTGAATGATCCTTCGCTCAAGTAGTCGTACTGGGAAGTTGGGCCCTCGAAGGTCACAGCGAACAGCAGGGTCACGTTGTAAGTGGAAGCGCTCTGATAGTGACGCCATAGCAGTTGTGAACTTGCCGCCTTCTTANATGGAATCATTTGTTTTACTGGATTCTGCATGGACTATATTCTTGAATTAGACTACGACAAACATAATGGTAGCAGAGTGCAAATGAAGTCAATACCAAGTCCTCATCCTCTGGATTGCATAGGCATGGATTGTGGAGAATAGCTAAAACACTCAGCTATAGCTCATTAAAGCCGCCCATTTGTCAAACGGTCTGCCATGATTTTACACGTAATTTTGCAGGCCGTAAACGTCAACACGAGGCTACATACATCCGCTGTAGTCGTGACTTCCTTCCCATCCTTCATTCTGGGTGTCACATTTTCAAAAAGCTGCAACGATTTGGCTGGAAAAGTGAATGATCCTTCGCTCAAGTCAGTCGTACTAGGAAGTTGGGCCCTCGAAGGTCACAGCGAACAGCAGGGTCACGTTGTAAGTGGAAGCGCTCTGATAGTGACGCCATAGCAGTTGTGAACTTGCCGCCTTCTTATGGTTGGACTAGAACTCTCGGGAAATCCGATTCACTAAACCCAATTTCTCCAACTTCATTTCTCGAACCGCCAAAGACTCACCGTCCTCAAAGATTAACCCTACTGCTATCGGTGGGTTTAATGAGCCACCAAACTCAGGTCTGCTTGCATTCGTGCCTTGACAGCACAAAACTAAGCTGCCAAGCAATAGTCTGCCCAGGTTTGGAAGGTAGCACTGGCTTAGTCTTCACGATCACTTTAGCCAAGAGACTCCGGACTGCCCCTTGTAGTTCCTGCTCAAAGTGCGCTCTTCCGTTCTTCCCTATTCTGCGCTTATACAGGTGCATCTTTTAGCTGGAATGCACCCTTATTTGCTCGTGAGATGCCTTCACTACCCTGCGTAGAGAGATTGCATCAGGGCTACTAACATAAAGTCAAGGGAGCCTTAATACACGTAACTAAGATTAAAATATTTGAGAGCTTCTGTGTGAAACCAAAGGCAAAAATTAGAGGGTTACGATGACCTTGGATCAAATTCCGAGTGTGATTGCCTCATGTGGATTCTTCCAGTGGTAAATGCTCCATCCTGAATGATAACTGCTTCTGCACAGCCAAATTATAGAGTTTTAAATGAGTGTTTCGTGGAACTTTGTGGCACTGCAATTAGCCGAGCACTCTATGCTTGTCATGCATGTCGAAATGCATTAGCCCATCAGCAACACGATTGTGACCTATAAAGCAACAAGAAGCAGAAGGTCGCGTGACGGCATTGGATTGAAACGCGGATGGGTGAAAAGATGTTTCAGCTTACGTGCACCACTTCTCACAGCTAACGTCATTGTGGGATTCGAAGACACTTGACACCGTTGATATCCGCACGCTTGTTATGATTGTATGCAGGGCAGGCTTTGAAGAAATTACCCACTT
The DNA here is from genome assembly GCA_001693075.2 of Taenia saginata. Lineage (NCBI taxonomy): Eukaryota > Metazoa > Platyhelminthes > Cestoda > Cyclophyllidea > Taeniidae > Taenia > Taenia saginata. The sequence continues at coordinate 23,182 of LWMK02000486.1, forward strand.
GTGGAAGCACATTTGGCTAGTGGTCTGCCCTGAACCGACAGGTAAGCAGCCACCAATGCGCAATGGCGCAACGGTGCATGATGCATGGTGTCCACAAGAAGCTAAGGATGCAGTTGGCTGCTTACGATGTGCACATTTTACTGACAGACGAAAGTCGGTTTCTGACAGCGTCACCAAACTGCAAGAACCTGGAACGGGCTGGAGAGAGCAGAGAGAGTTGACGAGCTCTTTGCCATTTTCCACTTCAATCAGTCTCACCACCACCAATCTTTCCATGGGCTCCACAAAAGGCAAGCCGATTAGCACTTGAGCTTTTGGTCAACCTCTTTTGATTTGCAGTCCAAATGGTGTCGATTGCTCACTTCTTTCGCGTATGTGTGGGTTCGTTATCCGGTCGAAGTGCACGCCGTTTCGCTGACTGAGTGTTTTACTCCTGAATTCAAAGAGGTTGTCTAAATATATTAGAAACCGGTTATTCTTATGTCCAATGTACCCAGTATGGATTGAGATAAATTTCGGGAATTTTAGCGTAAATGTGGAAAGACGAATGACTGAATTGTGGCAACACGTGTGCTGACAGCTACCTAGTCAATTTGGCCTAACAACCTCAAACATTACCAACATTGCAGCAGCTGTGCATCAACACTGCGTGCAGGCAGTCCACTCATCATAGGAATATTTTTTTCTAAATCGCCCCAGGTTTAAAGGCGCAACGAGAAGTCTCACGAACATGTACATTTGGCCGATCGTATAAAAATCAAGTTCGGTGTGCCAACGTAACTAATCTTCCCCATTCAGATGATGAGAAATAAAGAGAACTTTGCCACCGCAGGTTGCACTACAATCACGTTTCTGCGGTGGGGAGATTTCTCGCTTGCAAATTTCACCTATAGCAGCGGCTAGGCTGATTATGGCCGCAAGGTCGAGGTGGCGGATGTAAAGAAATTCACCGCTAGCACTAAATATGCTATCATTCAGTCATTCTTTTCCAAATCTGCACAAATTCTTTCGAAATCACTGATCCATACTGGCAGTGATGTGCTTACATAACATAGGTTTCGCCTCCGTCCAGACAAGCCTTGTACACGCGGAAGTAGAGGATCCAGTCATCGAAAGAGCATGCACTTCGACTTGTCGAGCAGCTCGCATGTGCACACAAGGAGAAAGAATAGTGGAAGCCAAATAACCCAAAATTCCAAGCAGGTGTCCTACAGCTTCCCCTTAACTAACAATGACACATGTCTACTTGCCATAGTAAACGGTACCGAAACCTCACTGAAGTCGTTCATGTAAAGGCTTTTATTTTGATTACATTTCCGGTTTATTGTAATTCTCAGAATACAACATTTTATCCTCTTTCTTCTTCAGCGCCTTTTCTCTCAAAAACACCTCTCCCCCTTTAAGCGTCACATTCACTTCCACAACTTTCATTCATTTACTCGCGTCTTTCTTTCCTTCTTTCCCTCCCACATTCATGCATTCCTTTACTCACCTATTCACCCATTTGCCTTTCGCTTCCTCCCCCTCCTTTTTAATACTACGTCTCCGCCACCAACATCATTACCACCCGCCACCCCACACCCTCGCCCCAAACCTCTCACTTCTATCATTCTAGTCTGAAGTGAATCAAACAACTTTAAGTAGGCTACTATATTTTTCATTTGAACGACACTCTCGGCTTCGTTATGCCTTAATTCCGGTTTCATCGTCCCTTTCTCTGCTCACGCCTTGCACGCGCAGCTTGACAGCTTCATCAGGCAGCCGCACACTTTCAAACGCTGAAGCAATCCGTTAAATCCATCGATTGTCCCACTTCCCCAAGTCAATTGTCGAGACGATGACTGGCGTATGAAGGCACGATACGGCTCTCTTTTTGTTTGCGCACCTTTCAGTTCTCCTTTGGACTTGCGTCTTCGGTTTTACGTCTGCGCTTCTTTTCTGCCGCCTGGACTGTGGTGGATATCGTAGGAATTGTGTTGACGAGAAGTGGGTGCTCGCCTTCACACACACCTCTACTAACGCCAACTACTTGCAGGCTGCCACAGAAGCCGCACACCAGGAGTTCGCTGTCACAATAAAGTAAATTAGAAGACCAGAAACTCAAAGTAAAATTAGAAGGAGGAAAAGGAGGAGGTGGCGCTATAAGTGAGCCTGTCGAGTTCTCTCGACCTCTTCCTCCTCCTCCTCCTCCAAATTTTACCTTGAGTTTCTGTCACCGCTGCAGCCCCTGCCAAAACTCAACTTAAGCTCCGACTCTACGGCTGCTACTACCAACAAAATCGCTAGCCTGCTAGCCAGCCAATTGGCAAAACACCTACTACCGAGCACCTTTCCAGTAGCATCAGCATTAACCTCGAAAGGCAAACGTAAATTTGGAGTGATGAGGCTTCCGATGAATGTATCTTCCTGCTCTATTTCTCTTCTTCTTCTTCTTCTTCTTCTTCTTCTTCTTCTTCTTCGTCTTTCTCACCCCTCCTCTTCTCAACAGGCAACCGAGCATTCAACACAAGGCAGGACTGAACTCAACGCTCCCACTTCAAATAAACTTGTACACCATTTGTTTTCGCGTACTCTACAAAGTACCTNCCTCCTTTTTAATACTACGTCTCCGCCACCAACATCATTACCACCCGCCACCCCACACCCTCGCCCCAAACCTCTCACTTCTATCATTCTAGTCTGAAGTGAATCAAACAACTTTAAGTAGGCTACTATATTTTTCATTTGAACGACACTNATAGGCTTGATCTGTCCAACGGGAAGCCTCATCACCACACACAACAGCAGTGGCTGCTTGGCTTAGCTCACTACACCAAATGCAGTTTGTTGCTCCAACGAGCCGATCCCTTCTCTCTCAAAAAATTGCAAGGGAAAACTATCCTTCAGCACCTTTATTGCTTTCAATGCTAACGGAACGCATGCCACACGCAAATGTGAAAGGTAACAACGAAGGTAGCCCCGACATAAAGCATAGCAGACACGTCTTGGGCAGGTTCAATCAATTTGTGGGAATGCGAACCCAGTGACAGGCACTGTATTACTGAGGGAAATCAAATAATTTCATTCCTCCAGTGCATGAACTTAACACGTAAAAGTCTAAAACACATGCACAAAATAATGGATACTTGTGCTCCTACTCTGCCTTCGACTTTAAAAGCCCTACAGCTTTTACCATAATGGTGTCAAATCGACAGTTCTTCTCAGTTTCGTGCACAAGACTAGCTGGGTGAAAACAGCCTCAACGACGCCTGATCGTTAAGGCATTGACCAAAGCCATGAAAACGCTCCTAGCATCATGAAAGCCTCCTCGTTCTTGATTCCCGACCTAAACAGCGGCGGTGGAAAGGGCCATCTAGTAACTATTACGACAACCACAGCGGCCAGTAGCTCCCTGTCCACCATTCCACCATCCAGGTCAAGAACATGCCCTGACATTTTTCTCTATGGCATTGTGGAAAATATAGCAGCTAAGACGACTCATAGAAACCACGAACAGCTGTCTTCATTGTCAACAATATTGGAGGATGGAATGTGGCTACGTAGGTCATCTGAGTGAAGGCCGCACCGACCAATTAAACAAGCCCTTTCGCCTATCTTGACAGGGCTGGGAGTAAGATCAGAGGTCTTGAAGTTCGTTTGCTGGGCTCCTTTGTGTGGCGTGCGAATTTGGGACTGGCCAACTGTCAGTGCGATCCACTCCGATAGCAGACACGACAAATGAGCAGGTATGGATGCGTTCACGCCTGCCACATTCACATAGTAATTATCGACCAGAACTTTATAACTTTCCGAAATCACAGAACATTTAGCAGTGCGTGTGAGTTATTGTTACTTCGGGCTGTACGAGGTAGTTTAGAAGGTAAGTCTTAAATTCCTCTTTGATCTCCTCTCCTGTATAGAGACTCTGTCTGAACTTTGGTTATTCTCCTTGACCATCTGCCGAACTTAAAGCGAATTCATAAACAATCATCACTAATAGAAGAAAAGTGTGGCCTGACAATTCACATATCATTGGGTGTGGGAGCACCAAGGCCACAGTCACCCACCCCTCTGTCCATATGCTCAAATATTTGTCCATCAAATTATCTATCATCCCTATGCTTGCAGAATGTGCAGAATTCAGTCCAGACTGCACTGCTTGCATAATGGATTTGAACAGCATAAAACGGATCTCCTTCAATTGTTAAGAGGTCATAAGAAAGCGCTCCGGGCAGTCAGAAACACCTAATTACTGCTACCCACTTCGAGGAAATGGACATTAACGCCATGCACGATGTTTGTGTCAAGCGATTTTCGCCTCGATGATAAAGTGAGGCAGACTCTCCTTGATGACTTCAAGGCAGTTTCCATGAATCTCATCTAAACCTGCTTTACAGGTCAACATTTAAACTGGATGATGATATGTGTTCAAATGTAGAGAGGGCGATTGTCGATCAAGCGATTTTCGCCTCGATGATAAAGTGAGGCAGACTCTCCTTGATGACTTCAAGGCAGTTTCCATGAATCTCATCTAAACCTGCTTTACAGGTCAACATTTAAACTGGATGATGATATGTGTTCAAATGTAGAGAGGGAGATTGTCGATAAAAATGAATTCAGGCCCCAAAACCACCCAAACGATCGACACATTCACTACCATCTCTACCTCTACTGCTTCAATATTAGTGACAGTGNTTCACCCAAACGATCGACACATTCACTACCATCTCTACCTCTACTGCTTCAATACTAGCAACAGTGACACCAAATCGCACTCACTTTCTCGGCAAATTCTAGGTTTCAATGTGACTAGGAGCAGCAGTCCTCTTCCGATGAATACCTACTTCTGCCTCTATTAGCTGCGCGAGCTCAGAAGAACAAAGCAGCACCACAACTGATCTCAAAATTCAATCAGAATGGAAACCACAACCGAGGACAGAGCTGTGCAGGTCGAAGTGTTAGATCACTCAATTATGTAAACTTCAGCAAGTGGTAAATTACCACACATTCACATATAAGCACCTCGATAGGAATGGACACACCAAGGACATGCACAAAATCACAAACACCATGAAGGTGAGTGAGTACTGGGGATGTTTGCGATTCGCGAGCGCAACTCCTACGTCAACTGTCTGCAGCGCTTCTGCTCTTATGTTAAAACGATGTGCCCACACTCGCACTCCCACATAGCTCATCCTAGTGGCCATTTGTTTGCAATGATTAGGCAAAACCTGATCTCCTCTCCCTGAACTCCTAACCTACTCACGCACTCGCCTGCCTCGCACACCCTACCACCTCAACTTGCCACTCCTTCAATCCTTACATCTTCACAGACCTACTCCATTCCCCACCCTCTTCCCCACAAACAACCTCCAAAAGCGTCTTTGTCGCAACTCATCGCCTACAAATAAGATCATAATGGACTGCATTGTTCCCTCGCCTTCTTTTAATCCTCTGTGCCCTCCCACACAGCACCGTATTTGCTCTTATCCTCCACAACTTTTCGCCAGCTGACCCATTCCATTTCCTTCACCCCTTCGCCAAGCACTCGACTTATATTGCACTAATACCTCATCATATTCATTAGTACCCAAACCACAGGGACTGATTCACTTTGCAATGATATTCCACCACAGAGCACCGTTTTGTGCCTCGTTCCACATCTCTTACACATCTTCGATTATCACTGCTTGTCTCTTTCTTCTAGTTTCGAATTGCCGCGTTCGCATTAGCTAGAGTCACGCACTAACACATTTGATTGTATACACTAAGCCACAGAACGTTCCGGGGAGTGTAGTAAAGTAAGTTTTGCGCAACAGAAATTATTTGTAGGAAAGTAACAAAACAGTTCTACGAATCGTTATCTAAAACACACAAAATGACCTTTAAGTCCTGTAAAAGAGGTTGTGGGTTTTTTCGTTACAGACATTTGTTACAATAAACCGGTTAATTAAAACATCGAGTATTTAATCATCATTGCTGATCGCTGTTTTTTACAAACCACAATGTTTTTCACGCATATATAATGGTCTCATTACTTACTATCTCTTTTGCGAGAGAAAAATGAGCATAAAGAACCATTTTATTTGAAATGAAAACATTTATAAAAATGACTGCTCTGTGGTTGATCGAAAGGCATGGATGCTTTAGTGGAGACAGGTGGCTCCATCACGCAGCTCCATTTGAGTGCAGGACTCAGGTCGCATTGTATTTTTCATAATGGCATGCAGTTGTTAAATTCCAAAGAGGCATGATGGTCCAAAACCGAAGCATTTTGCTTACACAGGTGTAGAGTGGTGTGGATGGTGCACGGGTCACCACTTCGGGGTTAATAACGATGTGGACAATTGCCTCCCATTACGCGTTTTCATGTCACCACTCAATACACATGAAACGTTTTTTTATCGTAAGTAAAATTGTCAGAAAACGCCTTGATGAGTTGTGCAGAAAGATGTCTTTGCAACTTTTTGACATTCAAGATGTCTTCGGTTGTCTTAGTCTCATTGGTAACCCAAGTAGAGCAGACAAAATTGACCGAAATCGACACTTATCTAACAAACGACTTTTGCACAGTCTTCAACATGCCCATCCCTCTTCACCTCAATTGTCATTGATACGTTACCATGCTGATCCTCGTGGGTGACTTTATTACCGCACGGCATTTTCCTCCACTTTGTCCTGCGACGTCTCATGCAAACTAGCAACGCACGTGTTTGAAGGGTCTAAGACCACTGCGTCATCTCTCAATGCGGTGTTTGTTTAAGCCAAATCTGTCAAAGTGAGCACAAATCACCTATAGTGGGGATGCATGTCAGTGAGCAAAGCTCTTCATCGTGACCGCCTCATCAATTCAACTTTCTCATTTCGTCGCAGCATACCATGATAGCAATTTGTCCAGTCTGCTTCCGACAGTTCAAATTCCATAGCCAGCTTCAGAGCCATTTCAAATTGGAGCACAAAGGCAAGCACTTTTAATGCCCCTTTTATGATCATTGCTGATTTGGCCTTCCCAATTCGAAGGTTCTTTAGTTTGGCCTACGCACCTGTTACATGAACTTCCTTCCTTTGTAGAATTGGGACGGTTTGCGTGCATCCCTTGCAGACGCTGCTATCACACCTATTCTTGTCTCCTCTTCCACAGGTTCACCTGTCACGATGGCAAGTTTCCTCACATTTCTTGTTTTGGATTACGACCTTTAATTTTGAGGGCAATGCGTAAAACTTTGTTTACTTAGGATGCTAGGTAGTGACTAGGACAATAGCTTAACTTGTGAGATGGATGCACATTTACTCAGGCCTGTTCGAGAAAGAGAGGTGTTTGTTCCATTTTAGGGCAGTCAACCTGCCTGAATGAAAGATCTACACTGATGGACTACCTTTTCAGTCTGTGTGTGGAGTCGCAACAACGGCGTGGGTTGATATGGTCTTACGATAAAGGGTACATTAAATCATGTAAAAGACGATGAGCCTTTCTCTGTAGAATTTCGCCTTGCTTCCTATGTGCCCGGATTCTCTCCTGCCTCAGCGGTACTAGCATTTTGTGAGCAAACCTAATAACCCTCTTCACTTAGTTTGAAAATGTTTCAACTGTATTTGCCTGTGACGTGTTTTCCCTCCTGTTTTAGTTCCGTGTGGGTTCTCTTTCTGTCCAAATTGTTTCAGCCCTGACTGTGTGAGAGCAAGTCTTCCTCTGCTCATTAACGGTGAGTTAGCTCTTTAATTTAGCCCGATATGGTGTGTTGAGGGTTCAGTGTTTGATGTCATATTTCAGGTCCCAAGTCCTGCATAATTTTGCAGGAAACAAGACCATCTCTGTCCCAGCGGGCGGTGGACTATGTTCCATTCATCGGGTCAACTCAAGGAGGCAGCGGAGAGTAACGTGGTGGAGTGCAATGGCATGAAGTGTTCTATTTTCCTCCGCAAGTATTGCAAGGATATTACTAAGTCTATTGTCTAAATAAATGGAATGCAACATGCATTTTTACGAGAATATGCGAGGCGCATGAGCATTTGACTGCACGGTGTTGGTGGATGGGTTGAGAACTCAGCAGTTAGAGCCGCACTGCACAGAAGTTTTATCGGCGAAATGCCTTACCCATATTTCGAAGCAACTTTCATTGATACCAAGTAGAACATTATGTTGAAGCAAAGATGAATTCTAAGAAATGTGGGAATGAGAGCGTCTGTCAGGTCGAGAGCACTGGGATCTATGATACGGGTTTTCCTTCGTGTGGGAACGTCAGGTTGTGCATCTGTGAGCGTCAGGTTGTGCACATGTGACGACGACTTGGTAGAATAACCGCTGAAGGAAGGAAAGTTGTCAGTCATTATACTCAGCTTGTGGAGGAAACAGGTAGGATAGGTGGCCTAGACTCCCAAAAGTGGCAGTCGAGTGTGACGTTAGGTACATCTGTCGTCCAATGACAACTTCATATGCCATCTCCTCTGTCTACAGCATTTAGCATGATTCCACGCGAATTTCGCGTGCTTGCATTGGGGAGGATGGAAGGTGGTGCCTAAAACCATAAGACTTGAGGGTATGCAGGGGCTATGAACGATTGAGGGGCTTCTCTCTTTTTCCTTTTAGCCAAGTTGTAGCATGTGCAATGGGTTGTCGTTTGAAATGGGCACCTCACACCGCGGTGGTGTCTGGTGTCAGCTGTCTATGGATGCTACTAGGACATTCACCTTGAGCTTCAATTCGTAAATAAGGGATAGATGCTTTGCAAGCTAGATGAAAACAGTCTTGCCGTTTCGCTTAATGAAGCGTTGAGAATAAATTGCACACTTGATTGCAGCCCTTGGCATGAGCCACATAAACCCGTTTCGCGTTGAACCGCGAAGATGCAATCGGGCCGACTCACTCAGACTGAAGTGCTTATAATAAGGCATGAATAGTTCCGTTCTTTATAAGACGCGTTGTGCCGCATTTCACTCTCTCGACGTCTGCGACAAGTACCGATGTGATTAACTTCGATTAAGTCTAAACAAGCTTAAGTCTTGTTGTCCTCGTGTGTTTAGTGTTGCATGAGTTTGACAGACAGACGCCGTTTGCTTTCTCAAGTTTTATTGACAGCCACGACTCCTCTTAAATCAATTTCGCTAATCATGAAGCGATGGTGTGTCAAATCATTCTCCATTTATCGATTTGTTTCAATTCTCCTACACATTTTTAAATATTAGAAAAAGAATAAAATTTGCAGGCAAAATTTTAAGCGATTTGATTTCATTTAAATAGTCTACAACCATTTCACAAAGACTGCTTATGCTCTGACTGGACGACTGTACTGCGAATGGAGGGTTCTTTTTCGGTGGGTTTACAATGCGCAAAATTGCAAAGCGTTTCGTGTATTTTGGATTAGATAATGGTGCAATTCACCCGTTTCAACCTGGTCTGCAAGCGTGATTTCGCTACCTATTTGCGACCATGTTCCTCTTCAACAAAGTGTAATTGGCACTTGTTCAGCCAGCGTCAGTGTTTAGTTGTTTGGTCGACGTGATGGACACAGCTGTAAATGCATGGGTTTTATGTAGAATTTCCATTGCATATTCCGAAAAGTGCATTCATTTTTGTCAGTTTTTGTGGGTAATTCACAGTGTTTGCAATTGTAATCATAAATGTTGAATGGATGAAGGAATGTAATCGTACATGCCTCTTTCCCTTTGACAAGAGCTGCCCCACAACACACCATTGGCTACGTATTTGCATACGACAGTCGGTCCGCACTCGAAATGATTGCCTCTCAGACATAATGACAGTGTAAGTAAGATGTGTTTGTGCAATTTTTCGACACCTAAAGAACACTTATGACAGTAAAGATAGGTGTAAAAAACATATATTTATTCCTTTAATATCGATTCTTATGTGTCCATTCCAGGAAACCTAAAGAACACTTATGACAGTAAAGATAGGTGTAAACAAACAAATTTTTATTCTTTTAATATCGATTCTTATGTGTCCATTCCAGGAATCACAAGCGAATTTCACCGCACTTGCAAACTGCTTATCCAACCAATAAGTCAGCACTTCCGATGGTCTCCATTTCTTTTCAATAACCCGAGAAGCCCACAATCCTGCAACTTGTTCGTCATTAATTACATATGTGTTTTGTCACTGTCATCATATTAATGATGCGCTGCCAGAAATGAGAACATTTAAGGTGAAAGAAGGAGGGCAGCTAATAATGGGGAAATACAAGCGGCGAAATAGATCCACACTCACTAGACGAATTTGTTTGGTGTTGCTCAAACTCTTCTCCTCCCATAAATGAGGTTTTGGTAACTTCTAAACAGCGGTCGAATTAACAAAGCAAAATATACAGAATCGTGTCGTCTCCATTGCAAAGTACATATGACACAGTCTGTTACACGTGGAGTCTAAATTTTTACAAACAAAGATAAGGCGCACGAGAGAAGGAGTAAGGGTTGAAGCAGATGCTGTGGAATAACTTGCTCTTCCACGTACTCTGGTATTTTCCCAAGGAAGTTCCATTTATCTCGTATTTGATATTGTGGAAGCAGTTTTGTTATTCTTCAATTTGAGTAGTCGGCTTGCGAATGGGAACAATAACACAGTCTGTTACACATAGAGTCCAAATTTTTACAAACAAAGATGGGGCGCACGATAGAAGGAGTAAGGGTTGAAGCAGATGCTGTAGAATAACCTGCTCTTTCACGCACTCTGGTATTTTTCCAAAGGAGTTCCATTTATCTCATATTTGAGATTGTGCAAGCAGTTTTGTTATTCTTCAATTTGAGCGGTTAATTTGCGAATGGAGACAGTGACTATTGCACGAGACGGAAGATTTTTTGCAAACAGGACATGCCCACTAAAATATCAGCAAGTTAGGCCTGCCATTTAGGCAGAAATAGTGACGATATTATGAGCTGCCAGATAACCGTGTTAAGGCGTTCAACTTACTGTAGCAAAATTGACTTAATTAATTTTCAGCATTTCGTTGGGATGCATCTCAACGCTGGGAAGCGATTGTTGAACACAAGTCTGGGGTCAAAGGCCAAGTCAGTCCTTCTCGTGATGGGTGAGACCGCAGAATGCACATACCAGAACCTGTATTCACCTTAATCACGATTGCCTGTAAACGTGCCCCCACCAAATCACTCTGACCGTATAAGGCATGAGGGTCAAAGAGAAGAGGACAAACGAGAGAACTGTCATATCGGTGACGGCGTCTGTTGGCCTTTCCTTTGTTTGCGACGACGTGGATTCTGAAAGTGAGCCAAATCACCAAAGTCACCTCATCTTTATCTTAAGGCAATGCCCCATCCTCTGAAGTAGTCGTCAGCATAATCCCGCACACCAAACTAGCACAACATTGCACACCTTATCTCAACTAGTCTTAGAAGATGGCAATCAGACATTTGCCAGGGACTTCATCCGTAGCCACTAAACATTGGGTTAAGTTGACTATGAACCAGCTAAGTACCAACCATTTCTGGCTCAATGAATCCACTTCAGACACGGGGTTTAACCACCCATTTCGGTAGAGAAGCTCTAGTGTGTGTGGATCAAATCGCTTAGGCGTCTGGTCAAGTTTGCAATAATGAGGCATAATGAGCTGCTCATGGTCTCACAAGGCTACATTATAAACCGACGTTAAAATTCTGCCTCTGGATGCTATGCCTCAAAATCATTTAACACCATCTACTTCGATTTGTGTCTAAATTATAACCGTTGAGTCTCACTTTTTTAAAATCTATGTAAAGAATATGATTGCTTGCACAGCAAGCGCTGAGTTAAACTTTTAGCCGAGATAGCGCGTTTAAAGGCGTTCTAAGAAGGAGAACGAGCATGGTAAATCGGTTTGAAAGACAAAAGAGGATGCTCTGCTCTGCAATGCTTCTAGCATTGCCAAATCGCAAACTGAGCACCCAACAAAGACGAGGAAGAAAAGAAAAGTTCACTGTTCCTAACGTGATCAGATACTTGAGGAGCAAACTAACGGCAAAAAGGTTCATTTTGAGGACAGAACGAAGTTGAAGCGGCGCAAGTGTTTGCGGACTGAGGTAAAGTTCTACAGCTAACTTCAGTGTATGTCCAGCTAATAATGTGCATTCACACAGACCCCTTCAAACAGGAATCTTCGAGCGGACACCAAAACAGTTAAATCATGGCAACGTTTCAAGGTCAGCTTACAAAATTCTGAAAACGCTTAATTAAAGACAAGCAGTTTGTTCTAGTTGGCACTATCCTTTTCAATCATCGTTACTACTTTATGCTGCAGCGCCAGGTTACAAGTTCTAGAACTGAGGCACCATTCCTGCAAAGTTGAGATGCACGACGGGCGGTACGGTGTAATAAAATTTGGCACAATCGCTAGACAAAAAACAGCGCGTAGATCCATCAGTGTTAGGAGCGCTATTTTGCTTAATTTTGTAAACAGGGTGGTCACGCACTTAGACGGAAACCATGGGCCTGGTGGCTAACAAGACAGAGGTCTGTGTAATAAGTGCGTAAAAGAGCGCCGAAGTGTGAACTTAAACGATTGACTGTGCGTTTTAAAATAGGGGCATTCCTTCTGCAGGGCTTCATTTAGCAATTAATCATTTGCATGACATATGCGGCATTGCTTTAGACATAGCAGCTATTAATGCAGGCTGTTTGCCTTTGTTAATTAAACAACACAAAGTAGGAAGACCTAAGTACGAGTGAGAATTCGAAGAAATCTCTCGAGATTTAGAGTCCTGTTCTGGCCCAAGTACTTTGGGGAAGGTTGATCTTTGGTGGTGACTGACCGTCAGTACAGTTTGTTTTGTTGTGTTCAAGTGGATTACCATTTCGCTATTTTGCGATTCACACGTAGAAAATGACAGTTTCATTCAATGCACCACTTTTATGCTTTATTTTGTTTTCCCAGTTATCCTCCTTATTGATATCTACATTTGCATGCGTTTGTGACAATGTGGGTGAATGAAGCACGGTCTCTAAAAAAGGGTGACGACCTGGTATTGGCGCCCCACTGGGTTATTCCCCATATTTCATTAGATAATCTAAGGCGATACGGAATCATCTTGCAAATTTTTAATAAACTGATAACTATCTCGATGAAAATCCTCCCACATATGTTCATTTAATTCAGAATCAGGAAATTTTTATTGGCGTTTGTCTGCTTCCTCCTTCCTTGTAGTTAAACAAACAATGCGATCCACACCTTTGCGAATCCCAGTCACGTGCTGCATGAAGGCGAGCCCCTCCATTTCATGATATGGGAATACAACCGAGTGACATGTATGGAGAGAATCAGGGTTCTGATTATGCATACGAAGAACCAGAACTTGGGCGCTTTATGATTCTGGACCCCGACTTACGTCAAATTGCGGACACAGGACTGTTTCCAGCCAGAATTTAGCCTTGACGCGGATTGCCTGACGATATGAGTAGGCGTGCAGCTCCGGCCTTATAAAGCGTTCATGTTTTGGTAAGCACCTGCTTAGGCCAACATTTTTTATACGATCTTAGTGAAATTCGATGCACTTTTAAAACGAATAAGTCCTTCCTTCGCTGCACAGCCCCTTGCTTACCAAAACCAAGAGTCAAATGTGGTAATATTTTGAGAAATCAATGGTGTTGCATTTAGGCGTTTTCCATTGGATGTGGCACATATTTCCCACCACCTTATCTGACATTGACAGTGATAGAGCAAAAATGCTGACTGAATGGGACATACANGGCTTCATTTAGCAATTAATCATTTGCATGACATATGCGGCATTGCTTTAGACATAGCAGCTATTAATGCAGGATCGTCCCAACGTGCTCTCTGTCGTTACCCATTGCACGTGAACGTATCTGCGCTGCACTGCCAAGGGTAGCAGCATGCACAGCAGTGGTCAGCGAATGTGTTTAAATCGGTCCTCCACTTGCGACACGAACCAAGTTAAAAAACTGCGCAAACACTTTGAGCACTTGAATGATGTGTCATCCAAATGCGTGCGAGATCTGCTTTACATTATACCACGACAACACAAAAATATGACCAGCGTTATTGTCCATTGCTTATCTAGGGTACTGCAAAGGCGGTGACGACTGTTCTCAATGCAGCAATAGCCTGCCCTCTTAAGGTCACTAGAAACCTACCAATAACACATGACAATCAACTACTAAATGATCCAAAATTGTCCGTATGTGTTTGTCGACGTAGGCTCATAGAGTCTATCGCGTCTTGGTGGCGAAGATCTGCTCGCCTTGAGGTAGCATTCTGGGGCCGTGGAACAGCTCGAGGTGGCTGAGCCAAAATTTATAGTAAGATGTTTGCCCTGATCCAGAATTTGGCGTATTTACCACGAGCGTGCAAACCCACCCTGAAATAGCATTCTGGGGCCGTAGAACAGCTCGAGGTGGCTGAGCCAAAATTTTTAGTAAGATAGTTGCACTGATCCAGAATTTGGCGTATTTACCACGAGCGTGCAAAAGACATGCCCTTAAATTGCCGAGGATGGCCGATAGTTAAGAGCGCTTTGGTGAATATAGCTTGCTAAAACAAGTGAAATCCAGCATAATGCTGACCAGACTGACNGAAAAAGCAAAAGCCTGCACAGCGCTATCCAGACTGACATGATCAATCGTCAATGCAAATAACTAACGTCAATGCATGGATGAAGGAGCTGACAAATTAAGGGTGACGTGATTGCAATGTGTGTGCATCGAAAAAGCGCCGAAATCCGTGCATAATTAATTTGTTATTGTACATACATTGGTAAGATGTGTCTCCTCGACGTAGGTGTAGTCTTTTGCGCTTTCACAGATGCTACCGCTCTTAGTGCTACTACTGGATGTTTAGTTGGTTGCATCCAGTGCTGTTGAATGTCAAATATTGACAGGTTAGGTTTTTTGAGTTTATTTGGCACCTGGGTACCACTGACGCTACATTATGTGAATCGGACTCTGTCTGTTACTCCCTGTCCAAGCCGTCAGGCTGCCTGCATTGATGCTACCAAAGGAGGTTTTTATGATGCGATTACCGTTAAATGTCTCAATGGCGAAGCAGGAAATAAGTGGTATAAATCCTTCTTGGAAAACACATGGTAAGCTAAAAGAAAAGCACACGGTCATTGTAGAGCGCAAGAGGTGCCATGATGTAGGTAGCACGATTCTCCAATCTCTCCACCTTTTTAACAAAGTTCTATCCACACTGTGGGAGTTGCAGCGTTGTTGACATCTAAATTTCCTTTGCAATTTAAATTGTTTGCTTCGTAAAACAAAATAATAGATTACTTCAACCTTATCATTTGATATCTGCCGCAGCATAGGATCTACCTGCCGACGTTGAGAAGGAACAATGGAAATTATGGTGTGTTCATAAGTAGTAACACTTGATGATTGGCATACACACTTAACTACAAATTCATTTACCAACTAGAGCATCGCACTCTTGAGCCCCTCAGCTTCTCTCACTTACGCTCGTACCCGACATTTCCAGCCTTGCTTTTGATATAACTAGCAGCACTCTGAGGAAGTGGAACACTTCGCAGCTCAATGGGTCAGTCACTGCAATTTAGGAAATCGGGGTCCAGATGAACATCCATGTTAGAGAGGAAGTGGCAAATGTTGCACTCATTAGCGACTGTAAACCATCTTTATTTGAAGGTGGTTGTGGATGGAAAAGTGGATCTCGATTTTGCTCATACTTCGGTAACGGATGTAGTGTTGTTTGTGGTCCCTATAACCAATGCGTTGACAAATTCTCTCAGATATTATCAATGTGAGGCACTGTCAGCTGGAAAATATTCATTTTTTCAAGCACCGGTAGCCAGTTCAAATGGTGCTGTGTTTTTTTTAATTACCTCCAACTTGGAAGGATGCCAAAGGTAGAGGGACAAATCTGCTATGCACTTCGCGCAATGATGACCGTCATGTACCAGATGACATCGACTGATGGAACACGTAACGCTCATGCATGAATAAAATTAGGCTATTTTCAATAGTTGGGGTCATGAGCAAATTCAGTTGCTCCAATGCAGTTTCCGAGTTGGAATATCAAAAGGTCGGCATTTGTTATTGAATTTATTTGTTACGGCATCTCAGAGTAGACTGCCATAAATCACACTTGTAAGGGATTATCAAAATGAAATTATAATGTTTTCAATTTTGGAGACACAGAAGATGGGAAGTTAATAAGAACGATACAAATGATTTGGAATGATTTCCTCCATTTTTTTAGCTCTAACCCAAGTAGAATTTGGTTGGAGGAGATAAAGGACTGTGACTAGGTCTGGAGGTAAATGTGCACCGAGAATGAGGCCAGGTAAAATGAGTACCTTAGATCAGTACACAAGTTAGATGATTCTCTGCAATTCAAATGGTCGCTGACGTGTGGGAAACAAGGGTGTGTCATTAGACATGATAGCAAACTTCGGCTCCATCCACACTCCCTGCTTTTTCAAATCTTTGGTGAAATTGGAAGACAGACCCGGCCTTGTTTGCCCTACTTGCTTACCATCATCATTTTTGGCAGCTTCCACTCACACTTGATTTGAACATCGAGCTACTCGCATGATTAGCGTGAAACCCAGATTAGGTCATACGCATGCGCAATAAAGCTAGAGAATGGGATGTGAAAGAGCTTAGGGAGCAAACTCTTTAGACTAAGGCATTATCCGAGTGAAGAATCAAGCTTATGATGAGTTTATGAGTTCAGCCAACCCTTACTTCTCCCGCTTACATTTCAATTTGGCCATATGCAAAACCGCCTGCATTTGCTACTAAGGTTGCTTTTAACAACACATCATTAAACGTGACAGACAAGCCATTGTGTAGAAGGCAAATTTTGCATTATAAATGGCTGTTTGCTCGATTGCCTGCAGTGTCTACTACATATGCCCGATTATTTGAAGTTATATGGTGGATGAGCTTTCTGAGAGCAGTCGCACTCTCTCCTGCATAGTGGTCAGTAATAAGGTGAGACTCAGCTGAGACATGACAGAAAATCCTACCATTTGAGGCAAATAACTCCTGGCAAGTTTTGTCATTAATGTGCCATGCTTTCAACATACTGGGAGGTACCTTAAGCAGCTATTATTTGTTAGAGCAGTTGTCGCAGTAGTCAAGTAGATTCACGGAGTGAGTAAGTATCCGACCCACAAGGTAGAGCCAAAATAATCTTCATTAACTGCGATGCACCTGTATTTTAAGTACAAATAGATTCTAAAGTGTGCCATCAAAGACATGCAGCAAAGTTTCATTTTGCACTGCTTTTAAAGGAATCAATATGAGATGACCTGGGACCGCTCATTTAACAATTCGCTAGCCGTCGAAACTTGTGACTCACAGCCTAACAAAAGGATTGGGAGGAATGGATGAAGAGTTTATTTACTTTTATCTCATTTTGGATTGTTCAGCCTTCAAAGCTGTCATTACAGTGGAGACACTTCCAGGTTGGCTGAAAGGCAGGCAAAGGAACAGCAAAGAATACAAAATGAAGAAACGTGCAAAATCGTTTACTTGCACAAACCCGACATCAGGTTAAGTGAATTAGGAAGGAGTTTATCGAGTAATATTTTGGCAAACAGAGTAAAGGAAGTGTGGCAATATGGGACGTAAATTTAAAATCCCTTTGTTGTACGATTAGGAGGAAGGACAAACATGGAATAAGTAGACTGGTCAGCAAAGCAACATTTGATAAATTGGAGCATTTAATCAAAATGCCGGAAGCAGAATCATGGACTCTCTAAAGTGATGCAAACGCCGAACGCCCATTAAAATCTTTTGCATAAGTTGCCTGAATTCAACCTCGCTAGCCAAATGAACTAAATTTATTGCCAAAGGAAAATAAAAGTGTTCGAAATCCGTTCTGCCACTCACTGCATAGAGAGGACAGCCTAATGTAAAGCGCGAGTCCCTCTTGCCCACAGAATAAACACTGGTTTAGAAAGAGATGCCTCTAGGTTCAAAGGCAAATGAGATCATCAGCAATGGACTCAGACCTCGGCACCTGCATCTTACTAATTGGCAATAGGTGACGAAGTCCACAAATAGCGGGAATATGAGTTATAAATATTAACTATTATGTGCCACCCATTCAAGCCTCTTTTGTAGCCCTGGCTGTTGGTTCACCAATTGCGAAGTCAATTTTGATGCTTCCCTGCCCTTTAGCAAATCGTAACAGAGGAAACGACGCTCTCAAATCTAAATTCTTTGCATGGTAAATGAGTATTACATGCTACTTTTCATTATTCTAAATTATTTGCATGGTAAATGAGTATTATATGCTATTTTTCATTTTTTAAATGTTTTCGTGCTCTTTAATGAATCCCATACATTTGATAACCACTTCATGCCACTTTTCATATGCTTCACTGCACAACCTACACATCCCTGCATAAATCTCGTTAATGCAATAAAAAGTGTGAAATTTGCATTTGCTGCATTTTGGATACTAGTTTGTGGCGTAGGTTACTTTCATCAAAATAAATTTTCAGTTTCTAAAAGCAATCGCTAATTAACCTCGGTGGGGTTGCACGAGATTACCTTATGAGACAAAGAAAGTTGTTGAGTACGGGTCGTCAACTTGGGTACTCTTTGACTTTGAAGCGCCATTGAAGTATGCTATTGCTTTTTCCACGAAACAGGAAGAGAATTGGGTTAGAAGAAGAATAATTCTCATTTGCCCAAATTAAAATGTCCCAACCTTCAAAACCACTTTGCATTTCAATGATAAAGCAGGGTCTCTAGACTAAGGTCTTCATGCTCCTACAAAGTCTTTTCAGAGCGACTAGCACTTTCTCCAAGTGGAATCTCTTTATTTGAGATTACTTAGTAGTACTGATAAGCATTCGAGTAGGCGTAGCGCAAAGACGAGACTAACGAGTGTTACAATTAGCCTGGGTTTGATGTTAGATAAGCCTTTGTTGGATNTAAAGACGAGACTAAGGAGTGTTACAATTAGCCTGGGCTTGATGTTAGATAAGCCTTTGTTGGAAATTAATGTGCCTCCGCCCACTGACCAATGATTTGTACGCTGATTAAGCATAAGTCATCCACAATTTCCATTCTATCAAGCCATGAAGTGCTTTAGGCATGTAGATCCCATTAGATTTTAAAGAAGGGTGCATAATTTGGTTGGTTCTTGGCCACTCGACCTTCCTAACAGCGTCTTAGCTATCATTACTTGGATGCGAAACTTGCATGAGAAGAAGAGCTGAGTGTGGTTAAAGAGAGGTTCAGACTTTCCGCATGGCTTCCCAATAACTTTGGAGCCGCAAAGAAATGGGTTTTCGCAATTTGAAACCACGAAACATCTCTTAAATACTGCCGTGCATTTTAGTGGTTTGGCCCTTGGCGACTTCAGTAACACATCATTTGATATTTTTAACTAGAATTTGTGGAATATACGTGTCTGCCATCCAATTTCTCCGTTTAATTTATAAATTTAAACCTTTCCACTAGCCACCATCACTGAAGGATAAATTATGAGACCTCACCGCGGCCAAAATTAAAATGAAACAGGAATTAGCAACCACGATTATTTTGGAGCATAACTTCGGTTTCAGTAGTATCCGCCTAGGAGAGACTTTCTTGTTATGCAGGCCTATCTGTTAGTGTTTCATTAATCACCCAGCTATCATCTAGCAATGCAGATGAAATTCAACAGCAAGCCTTTTGAGACATGCAATTTCATTCATCTATCCACTGTTGCTTTCACAACAGTGTGTCATCAGGCTGCTCACTCCTGGGATTGTGTGATAAAAGTCAGAGAACGATGGTGACATAGCAGCTCCGTTCCCATTGGCAGGTTCATTCTCAAGCAACGGTAGGTATGAACGCTTGCCCACGCAACAATTAGCACTGGCAAACACTTTCACACACATTAGGCATGCATTGCATCGCATTTATCGCACACAAAGCAATCGTTAGTATTCCAGAGACATTGTAGCGCCTGGTTTTGGGGCACATGTGACGAACAACCAGTGAGTACTCAACTAGCCTACGAGTGTAAGGACAAGCTCTCAACACAAGTCGATCTCTAGATTGGAAGTTTCTAGGAATCTTATTTTCTACTTAAGCGCTCCAAAGGACATGGCCTGGAGTGCTAGCTTGCAATTAGGGTTGGTCCGATTCTGATTAAAGGCAAATACACTACCATACACAGTCTGATACTTGTGTGTAAATCATAAACATGCCTTCTGTTTTACCCTATGCCCCAATGAGTTGGTTAAAGGAGCTGTTTATTACAAAAGATTACGCACTTAAAAGTAGTCCTCAGGGAAGTGTAGAGAAAAGGCATCATTTGAATGTGGCCAGCTACATGGCAATGATCGGATTAGCTGGCAGGCCTCATCCTCAACAACTGGCTTGCCCATCAGGATGGGAACCGTGCATGCCTTCACAACTATCGCAACTGAAGCGTGTTTTGTCAAATAGCAGATCACAAACTAAATAAAATAAAAATGCATTTGGTTGGGGGAGGAAGCTTGACGCGCACAAATGGTTTTCCTAGCATCACTATTCTTCTGTCTCCTGTGGTTTTGCACGTCTTCCGCAGGTTTCTTCCACTCCCACAGTAATTGTCAATAAGGTCGTAGGAAATCTCCGCATTTTCAAAATTGGCAAAACAAAGTGGGCTTGACTATTAAAACGGTTTTATTTGCCTTTCTATCCCATTCGACCACTACTCTGCTTGAAAGCACTCAGAGAAAATGAACAAAGAGAAGAAGATTTGTCCTTCCATGATTGGTTGTTCGGAAGGCCATCGTAAACTTTAGTTCTCCACAGCGAACAATGATGGAGTTGGGCCAGCATTGAATGCATCAATTTGTCCTTCGGAGTGGCCATTGGCGCTACTGGTATGCACTTTTTGACTTGCCTTCATGCAAAGCTCGAAGAAAGGTTGGCATGCGCAACAAACTTGCTACAAATCACCAATCAACTTTAGTACCACCGCCCAAATAAATGTGAGAAACGGGAAAGAAGGTGCTATTCAGGCAGCAAGGGTAAATTCATGGCATGTGCAGGCATCACTAGGCTTGGCTCAATTATTCTAAAATAGGCCTCTCGACTCCCTCTCTCCCTTCATTTATCCTCCCCTAGTTTGTCTTCTACTGTTAAGCGTCCTTCATTGTTCATTTTCCTTCCTTCATTCTTTCGTTGCTTGTGTGCTCTCATTTTTACTTTCATATGCCCTTTTAATGTACTTCCCTTCCAACAAATTAAACCATTGTCTGTTGATCAATTGCTTTCCTCAGTTAGATATTCTTGAAAAAGACATTTTACTTCTCCTTCTTTTCGCTCATTTCTATGTACGAGTTACTAATACTAAAACAGAGAGCCTTCCAATACCAGGCTCTCTCTCCAACTCTCTCCCACAACCCAACCTCCTTCTCTTTCATCACCATTTTACTAAGCTGAAGAGTGCACAATTTCAAAAAAGGTCTTATTGTTTTCTATTTTAGGAACATCCTTAGCATCATTAAGTCCAACATCTTATTTCCTCTCTCCGACCGTCACAGGTGTATGACGCACGTTTTTATTTACTTTCGTTCCCTATTGCTGCTACTTACTTAAAGCTAGTAGACTTCTCTCCTCCACCCCTCTCTATAGCTCACTTAGGTGATCCGTTTATCACTAGTCAACCTCCTTCAACTCCTCCCCCTCCTCCTTTAACTCACTTCATCCATTCTATCGTTGAGCCTCCCCTACTATCTCCCATTTCCATAGCTCTACTTAACAAAACCAAACCGGACTACAAAAAAGCATTCAATACGCTTTTTTAACCATATCATACTTGACTTCTGCCGTTTTCTCATTCCGCTCTCTGCACCGTCACACATATGTGACACGTACACACGTGCGTGTTACCAATTTACCTTTCCTCGATCAAAACCTCACCACTCTTGCTGTCATTCTAAGTCCCATACATACACTCAAGCACACGCACACATATACACTCATACGCACACCTATACATACGTACATACATACATACATGCACACATACATACATACATACATATATACTGCATACATACATACATAAATACGCATCACTGCCTCTTCCTATTCTTTTTTTGGAAGGCACAAAGTCATAAACCAGATGTCTGCAGGTGAGAGACCACAAAACTAGCGCAATATGCTTCAAAATTTAGTAAAAAAGCACAGTCATTTGAGAGTTTTGTAAACTAGCTGAGCTATGAATTAAGACTGCTTTCGGTAGTTAAACTAGATTATTCTGGAATATTTTAGAAGCGCTGACCTATTATTTCACGCCTAAGATTTACTTAAAAGCATGCATCAAACAAATAGGCTGACGGCGCAACCCATTACGTCTGCTGTTGGTTGCATCCTCACCGAAAATACCATTAATATACGTTCCATTCGATCGACTTCTCGACCTCGTCGTGCCTTCTTGCTCAGTTCTTCTTCCCGTCACTTATATATGACAAGCACACTTATATTCACCCTTTTTCTCCCTTTCTGTGCTCATGCTTTGCACGTGCAGCAGGTCAGCGCCACTAGGCAGCCGCGCTATTTCTGACGCTGAGACAATCAATTGACCCCATCACTTGCCACACTTCCTCAACTTAATTGACGAGATGATGACTAGCAAACGAACGCGCGACCTAGCTCTCTTTTTGTTTACATACCTTTCATGTCTTCCTTGTGCTTGTGTCATCAGTTTCACGTCTGCACTTCTTTCTTGCCGCCTGGACTGCGGTGGATATCGCGGGAACCGTGCTGACGAGAGGTGGGTGCTTGCCCCCACATGCATCTCTACTAACGCCAATCACTTGCAGGTTGCCTTAGAAGCTGCACACCAGTAGTCTGCTGCCACAACCAGGCAAATCAGACAGATAATCATGTGGAAGAAGAGGGCCAGAAGGAGGAGCATCTGATACGAAGTTCACCGGACACCAGCAGACACTCAACTCCTCCGCCTTGCCTTGAAGTCGTTCATTGTGGCACAAGCTGCAGTCGGCGGCAATGGAAGGAGGCACTGACACTGCAGCCACGAGTTGTGGCATGACCAAACTTCCAGAAGAATGCAAATGGAAGGCAGGAGGAGGAAGAGGAGGAGGTAGTGTGGACGGCGCAAAGGATATTAGAGCTGAAGAGAGGAGAAGGAGAAAGGTAATGGGCCGTCTGAAGATGGAGCGGGAGCAGCAGCGTGAGGATGGGATAGGTGATGATGATGATGAGCTCTGTATTGAGTTGTTGGATATTGTAGTGACAATGGGTAAAGATGGGTGAGATCTAATTTGTAGAATGCAGTTGAGAATGTACCACATGCTTGGTTCTCCTTCTCCTTCCTCTTCTCTTTCTTGTTGCAGACGTTGCGGGAACTGACTCCAACGATTGTTAATTTTCGTCGCCATCACCATTTGGTGGCGCATTCGGAGGCAAGCACGGTAGCCCCAACTGGCAGCGATTAAGGCCAATCTCGGCTCCGTCATGACTTCGGACCGTTCGGATAGCTGGTTTATTTTGTCCAGCATATCTCTCTCCCTCCTCCCCAAATGGGACTGAGCATGCGTGGATTGTGTTGTGAGTAATTCGGTCATCTGCTACGACATTGGCTGTTATTGGAAATGGATGAGTTGCTGACTTGAGAAGAGGAGAAGAGGGAGAGGAAGAAGAAGAATAGTGGCAAAATGTCAGTCGATTTCCTCCTCCTCCTCCTCCTTTACTTGGGCGTTGTGTCAAGCCGTTTGCGTTGATTGGCGATGCAAAACGGGACTTAGACGTGGCAGTGTGTCCCACCTGTCTGCCTTGTCACCGTATTTACCCTCCCCCCCTATTGGGAGGGATGGGCTGGCAGCATGGAGGATGGCGCTAGAAGCGGGTGGAGACGAAGGGATTGTGCAATGCGCTGGTGATTTGTTGAGCGACGTTTATTGGTAGCCGAGGAATAGGCATGTCTTCTGCCCGACTGCTACCACTACCACTACTACTACTACGTCTCCATCCTTTCGTCTTTCTTGGCTGTGAGTGTGTGGGTGGGTTAGTGGTAAGGAAAGGCTGGGTGGGGCACCGCAGTGTGCCCGTATAGAGTAGTGCGGGGAGATGATGTTCTGTTGCAGCACGCTTTGTGTCCGCATATGTAGAGGTGGAAGTGTTTCCATCCTTCTGCTTTGTTAAACCACGGTTTATGACTGTTCGCGAAACAGGTGGTGAGAGCATGAGTGGTGGTTGCCCGTTCCCTCCTCCACCTTCCCAACTGGTCAAAGGGACTCAAGCCTTCAAAGAAGTAGATAAGAATGAGAGACTTGTGTAGAGAGTGGTGGGGTGGTGGGTGGTGCTGGTGGTGTTAGTGGTAAGGATGTAATGAGAAGGTGAGAAAAGAAGCAAAAAACACATGTATAAACAAGCGAATAAAGGAACAATTGACAAAATGAATGAGGGGAAAAAAGAGAATGAGGTGAGGGAATGAATGAAAGTGGTGAGGCGAAGTTGACACTTAAAGAGGGAGAGAGATTCTGGGAGAAAAGGTGGAGAAGGAAAAGAAGAGGAAGGAGAAGAAGAAGAAGAAGAAGAAGGAAAGGGAGAAGAAAAGTGATGCGTCTTCAGAATACTAGTAAACTGGAAATGTGAACTAGGTGTAATTGTTACTCAAATGACTTTAATAAGGAGTTGGAAAATTTCAGTGTGACAAGAAGACGTGTGATTGTTAAGAGGACAATTTTCGCTCAACCAATGTAGCGATGGGAGTTTTGGTGAGGATAGAACCAACAACAGACACTTTGGGCTGTACACTAGGCTTGCTTTTCAAAGCGATCTGCAGCTTCAGTTCTGCAGTGATACCCCTTTATTCGTAGAATGAATTCACGGAATGAGGGATGCTTTGGTGTGGAGCAATTGGTCAACACCTCTGATGTATTCCAGCATAGTCCAATTCAACTACGGAAAGCAGTCTCCAGGTACAACGCAGCCAAGTGATTGTGCTGTTTCCACTCACGTCTAATTCGCACTGAGCTGGTTATGCGATTTCTCACCGGCAGAATTGTGGTTTTGCATTTATGCCTTCCAAACAAGTGGAGAGGAAGAGGCAGTAGTGGGTGCATGTATGTGTGAGCGTATGCATGAGACTTGGAGTTACAGTGGCAGTGGGGAGGATCTCGAGGAGGGAATGGTAAACTGGTAAGAACTGTGGGCATGCGTGTGTGTGCGTGTCACACATGTGTGACGGTGAGATAAAGTGGGGACATTGGAATGTGAAAGCACATGATAATGGGAAAGAAGTAGTTGCTTAAGTGAACAATTGTTTAATTTGTCGAAAAAAATTAGGAGATGAGTTTGAAGTATGAAGGTGGATAATGCGTCAACAACATTTGACTGTAAAAAGGAAGGAAGGAAGGAAGGCGAATGTTGTACGATAAATAGCAATAGTGGTCGAGTCAGGAGGGTGGTGAAGAGCGTGTTTATATATATTTGTGTGTGTCACACACGTGTGTCTGTAGAGGAGACGAAGTGAGAAAATAGTGGAAGCCAAGTATGGTGTGCCTGGAAAGGAAAGTATTGAAGCTTTATTATTAATCAGCCTTGGTTTTGTTGGATAGATTTGAGGAGAGAAAAGATAACAGGGGATGCCGTGTGAGTGATGGGAGAAAGTGAATAAAAGAAGCAAGGGGAGAAGTTGAAGGGAGTTGTCTATAGATAAGGGGAATATTAAGGTGGGTTAGAGGGAGAAAGTAGAAGTGGGGCAGGGAAGGACGTAAGAAGAGTGGTAGGGAGGGAAGGAGAAAGGTGAGTGCACTAGCCTTACTTAAGTAGTAGCAATAGAGAGCAAAAGTAAATAAAGTTGTTCGTCACGTGTGTGTAAAGGTGGGAGAAATGAGATGAGAAATTAAACTCAATGAGGACAGAAACGTTGTACAAATAAGAGTTTTAAAACCTCCTTTGAAACCGTTTGCTCTATTTTGGTTAGTAAAGCATTAATGGATGAAAAGGAGGTTGGAAAGAGAGAGATTAGAGGGAGGGGGAAAGAAAAAGAGAAACGAAATAGATTAAAGGAAAGAATATAAGGATGGTGTAGACATGTAGATAAAATTCCTGGATTCGCAAAGTGATTCAAGTCAATAATTCCAAACAATCAAAATCTTTCTCTCGAATCAAGCAACATAAAATTTTCTCAAAATTAACCACAACTATTTCCACTCCACTCTGCAGCAGGCGTTATTTGTGTTTGGAAGAAGCAAATGGATGTAAGAAGTGTAGTGCTAGAGGGCGAAGCTCTGCTACTTGACTTTGTCTAATCATTTTGCCATTCCAAAAATTCACTTTTTGCAGCTGGCAATAAATGTGGCCTTAGAAGAATACAATAGCCAAGCGTGAGGACGTTTTGTGTTCGTTCTCCTCTGTCGCCTACAAATCTACGCGTTTAAGGCGTTTTAAACAATCCTTGCTAACATCTCAGAGCGAAGAAGATGGAACCGACCCATTTCAAGCACAATTTCAAGTTCGTACTGTGGATGTAGGAGAGCACAAAAAAGCGCGGGCATCCGAAAATGGCACTGCGTTCCTCAGTACATTAAGGTTTATGGTTGCGT
This sequence comes from Taenia saginata, assembly GCA_001693075.2. Classification (NCBI taxonomy): domain Eukaryota; kingdom Metazoa; phylum Platyhelminthes; class Cestoda; order Cyclophyllidea; family Taeniidae; genus Taenia; species Taenia saginata. The sequence continues at coordinate 49,657 of LWMK02000486.1, forward strand.
TCTTCCTGCCAAGTAAGCAAATTGCTCACCTTTTACATGCTTTTCAGTTCTACCGTAACTAGCATACCTCAGGTGTCAAGATGGTCCCAATAAGCCACAAAATGCATTCTGCAATCCTTCGCCAATGCAGTCACTCATTCATAAACAGAGCCTACTTAGAATGCACAATGCGAAACAGCAAATCGGCAGCCTGATTTCGATTATTTAATTCGCCTGGGGTAACCAGTTAAGTGCTGGCCAACGGCAATTGCATTTTCATAAAAAAATCAGTGTTGACCAAAAGGAACCTTCGCAATAGTGTGCACGTGCCCTCTTCTTAAATTTCCGCTATGCATTCGTGTTGTTAGGGCTTACTGAAGAACTAAGCCGTTTGATCGCTGTAAATCTAACAAGTTCATCAACGTTGGTGCTTTGCAGAGCGCTCACACTGTGTGTAAAAACGGTTCAAAATGATGGATTTCAAAAGAAATTATTATCGTAAGGGACTTTTGACTTACATTTTAAGGTCTCGATTGGGATAAATTAGCCCATTTGTTTAATGCAGCTGTGAAGACAAATATCAGTGAAGTTCAGGTTTGAACGAGGGAATTTTAGAGGAAATTGCGATTAAAGTGCATTAAAATGAATGCTATGCGTGGCCCATTGTAGTTCCTTGCTCATCGTTAATTGCGCCGGATTAATTCCCGTGGATCAAGCACTATGTGCATTATCAGAGCGTTGTTGTGTAGTTTAGGTGAAGGTGTCAGGGGGATCTCACGTGGAGAACGTGGCGACTGAGAAGTGGGGGAGAGTCTCTGACGAAAGTATGGAGAGCAACGCTAGTTAGTACTGCACAAATGCACTGCTATGATATCATGCGATACACTTCCATCTAGTCTACCGCCAGCAGTAATGATGGTGAAATGCGCTGAAGTTACTGACAGCTTCAACTGAAAATGTGGACGGTGAGATGGGCTGCGAGCTGAACATGCAGCTGTCACGAGAACCATCACAATCAATTACGCTATCATGTTCAGGGTGTGCTGCTACGACTTCAGCAACCTTTGCCACACCCTCCCCCACAGTCTGTTCTCGCACGACTGCCGACTCCAAATATCTTACGGAAAATAAACCCATATTGTATCTAAGCCCACCAGCGAACGGTAGTGGTAAAAAGGCAGACTGTAGTAGTCGGGAAAAAAGTTAATTAAGATGGAGAATAAGGGAATAAACAGGCAGATTACGCTATTTCTGATTTCTTCAGGCGTGCCTCTTGCCAATCCACCATCAAAAGAGCAAAAATGTTACTCAAATCGGAGACAAATGCGGCAAGTGGCTGGAGCCACGTGCCGCCATACAGACAAAGTACGAAAACTCTTATAGACTAAGGACTTGCGGCCGGCTTGTCCCATGCTGGCTGATGGGCACAATGGAATAAATAAGTACATACCGATTCCCTTCGATCACTCTCATTTGATCAGGCGAACTGGCATCAGCGCATTGGTCTCCCGTACACACCAGCAATTCATTATTTACGCGCATTTCACTTACTTACACACAAACGGCATCCTCGAGGAGCAAATCGACTTCTCATCAACTTCGAAGCACTTAGCTCCGAGTGAGCTACTCAGAATAACATCTACGAGGGAACGTTAGTGATGGTGTGAGATGGTCGACAAAGAAGTATCCAGTGTTCCCGCTCATTGTCTATTTGATTTACCTGCTGCTCTTTCATTTCTTTGCAACACTCTGTAGATAAAGCTGTGAGCGCATCACCAGTGTGCTATTGCGTCAGTTCTAAATTCAGGTATCGGGGTAAAACCATGTCGTCAACGTGGGCGACAGCGAAGCGTGGGAGAATCTGTGGCGAATGAGTAAAGCAGAGCACTTGTGCCAACTGTGGGAATGCTATGGCATAATCTCATGTGACACACCTGCAACCGCTCAGTCGTCACCCACGCTCCTTAACAAAAGCGAGAGTACAAAGATGGGCTGTGTACTAAGTAGGTGGTTGTCACGAGAATCACCATAGTCAAGTACGTCACCCTGTTCTGGGTGTGTTGCCATGTGGTGTCGTAAGGATTATTCTCATCCAACGCTCCTCACTCAATTGCATGAGAATCTTATGCAGTCTCACCAGGTACCCCGCCTGCATTATTAAGGCAGACAGTTTTCAATTATACTAAAGTAACTCAACCAGCACTTCAGAGTGGTCTATGGAGACTTTAAACATGGAGATGAACAAATCCAATAGTAAGTACAGTTGAGTGTACGCAAAGTGGAGTGTTCAGTTCTAATTTACAATCGGTCATTTACCTACGTGCCTCTAATAACTATCGCCCAAGTCAACCTGAGTTAACCCAACCCAGCTTAAGCTAAGCCAATCTACTCACCGTTCCCCAATGAAAGACGTACACAACAGCAAGATACAAGGCAGGAGATGCATTTCGTTTGCTCAAAAATAAAGTCAAATTCAGTTAGCATGAGAGTGTGGTAAACTAGTTGTCAGAAGTGATAAGATCGGTCAGAATGAGGGCGGCCAGAACGATGACCAGAGTCATTGCTATAGTTGCAATAAATGGAGACCAAAGGGCAATGAAATGCAAGTAGTAAAATGTCCCAGCGATGGCTAATATGGCAGCGATCGTAGTGATGACGGCGGAAACAATTTTGGTCCAAATGTTTCCCATAAGAATGTGGAGAATGAGAACGGTGGCTGCGATGACGATGAGTAGAGCGGCGGTCAGGATGAGGGCGCCGATTATTTCAAATTCCTTGACTTGCCTACAAAGGGGGCCAAGAATGCTCCCTCCACATCCCCAGCCATCGTAACCGATTGCCACGAAGAATAGCAGAGGTGCTACGAAGGCAATAACAACGTAGGTAATTCGTCGATCCATGTGTTGCGTTCTAGGCTCAACTTCGCGCTTTTGTTGTCAGGACTCTGCACATGTAATCCCCTATTCGCTCACTTGCATATTTATAGGCGGCAGGCTATGTATGACCTACATTTGTTGGCGTGAGAAGACATTGTGCTCTGATTGCGCAACACCATAAAAATAGGCCCAAACTTGGTCTGAATTTCACCACTCCCTCCCCCACACTGCTAATGGCCTTGAAGGATCGTAGTTGGGTCTTTTTTTAAACTCAATTAGGATCCTGTTGACAGCACTTGAGTGAATTTCTCGTTGTTGGTTGATTTTATAGGACTAAGGATGCTCATATTCGAAACCAGATGATCTGGGCGGTTGACTTGCGGACGAAGATGTGACTTGCGAGGCACAGGTTGTCATACGCATTTGAGGGACACATCATATTGCTACTTCCTCCAACTGCTTTCAAAATTAATGCTTAGGCCTGCCCAAAGTATTCCAATTACACCTGCAGTGGCTAATGGGCACGCGATAGTCTCTAGTATCATCGGTTCCACACACGACGCGCAAACGATCGGATAAACAAAGTAGACTGGAGAAGCCCACCTTTCTTTCATCCTCAGCCACTGTATGGATGCATTCCAGTTTGGGCTCTGCTTGTCTCTCATTCCGTCCTCGTTTTCCACGGCCCACCAAAACATGTCCTAATGCTTTCCCTCATGGACAGCATTTCAATGCACCATATGCTGTTTCGTCGATGAAGAGTGCAAAATGTGGTAGCTTATGACCCGCTGAATCACTTTGTTCTACGAAAGGTAAATGAATGTGCATTTGTTTTTCACGTTTGGGCAATGAATCAACAGGGTGAATTACTTCCAGTAGTCAAAGTCTGGCAAAGGAACAAGTAGCAAGCAAATGCATCTGCCAATTTCTGATCAACTTACAGCCACCTTAGTGGGGAGAGAGCCTTAATTGAGCAGTCATTTGCTATTCTGGGCTGAAGCCACATCACATCGGACAAGGCTCACAGGCAACCTTCTTGTTTTGATGAATGGCAGTGATTTCAAACAGAACTTGCAGAAAATACTGTGCGACGAAGATATTTGGTTTGAATTCACAAATCGGCTTTAAAGACGGTTGGATGGTTCATCGCTGCACAATATTGCAAACATGCACGCTGATATGCAGACAATTCAATCTACTTTCGTCCCTTACATGAACTGAGTTTGCGTCTGGACCATTTTACGATGCGTGCGAATGCCCCGTGCACCAAAACAGAGAACATCTTGACTACGTTAATGGCTTGATTTCCACCAATTGGCTTACGATTGTAGGTTCGAAATCGTGGCTGTGTGGAGCACTTGAGTGCCAAGCCAAGATTAAACAAATCGCTCCAGTGCTGGCTAATAATAATTGGTAATATATTTGGAGGAGCAACAATTACGAGAAGTCTATTAACGCATTCCAAGTTGAGCTAACATTAACATCCAAGACAGTTGGTTCGGAAAGCAATCACTGGTGAGCATAATAGCGACGCAACGGCTTCATTCAATTCCCATGATGATCCCCGTTTTGCAAGTTGCGACTTTTTTTTGGTCCCTAGACTCAAGCAATATCGAGTGATTCACTCTAGCGCTGTCAGACAGGATTCTAATTGAATTTGAAAAGTAGAACTCAACTAAGCAATTTGAGGCCGTCAGTCATGGTAGACCCGATTGTGGGGGAGGGTGTGGTGTAATTTGATGAAATCGTAGCAGTACACGCTGAAGAGGATAGCGTGATTGACTGTGATGACAATTGTGACATCTGTGTGCTCAGCTTGCAGCCCATCTTGCAACGCTAATCAGCACTGCACAAATGCACTGTCATGAGTTCATGCCATACACTTCCATCTAGTCTACCGCCAGCAGTAATGATGGTGAAATGCGCTGAAGTTACTGACAGCTTCAACTGAAAATGTGGACGGTGAGATGGTCAGCGATGGGGATCATGTTCCTCAAATTCGTTAATGTGAGCATAGTCAATGATGTAAGTTCTTATTTGTCCATGTTTATTTGGCATCTTCACGGGTGGTGTCGTCCCGACAAAATGG
>LWMK02000487.1:0-30534 GCA_001693075.2 Taenia saginata
CTTAGCCTTGCATTTCTTCACAAGTGCAAAAAACAATGGAAAGAGACCTTACCGGTCTTGGTAAATGACAGTCAGCATAAAGCAAACAGCGGTATGGATAGACATGATTTTTGGGAGTAATGGGCAGAGTTTTTCTCCTATTGCCATCTTCCTGTCTATTTTTGGCTGTTTTCCACAAAATAGCATGCAGCAAGAATCCAAATATTTTTCTGCTTGAAAGCCAAAAAAAGGAGGAGCGAATACTTACTTCACCATCCCCAGCAGTTGGTGATGTTACGACAACCTACTAAAAGGGAAGCAAATTTCTACCACTTTATGCAGTTGCAAATGGAGTGTGTTTATGTCTCATCAATTCACTCGAATCAAAAGTTTAAGAGAAGTGAGATGCTAAATATGAATGTGTCTTGTACTGCATGTTTGAAGCAAACAATACAGCCAGTGGAGATGCAGTGGCGTTTCCACCTGTCTAAAAATTAATTGAATAGTACATGTATTTCAGAAATACTGCATAGTGTATACCAATGCCAAAAAAATAAACCTAATGCATTTCGGCATTTGTCTTGCAGCTCTTACAATGATTTAAAAATAATCCAGGGTAACTTTTCCTGTCCCGTTTCAATAAGTAGTTTGACTGTGAACCATACACAAGTTATCTCGCTTAGTTTCCCTCAACAAAATAAGAAAGCCTCTTTTGTGAGAGACGTTAATATTGTTGGGTAGCGGAAACAATGCTAAAGTCTTGACACCCGTATAAAAGAAGTGGCCGCAGTAGTTTACCGCTTACACGCACCTATTTAACCTCTACTCGTCAGTCTAACGCCTGCTTTTTGCGACTGGTTTATGTAAAATTAACCTTAATAAGGAGTGGCTAAAGTACATAGGCAATTCGAAACCCACAAGTTTGCTGTTTTAGGAAAATCCTTTGACAGTGTGACCAATCATGCCAAAAATTTACCAAAGCATCCAAATGCAGACCAAAGCGGTAGGAAGTGAAGGGACGGTCCCTCATTAAGAAGTGAATGCATGTGACTCTGCAGCATGAGTTTGTGCACACTTACGCCTAAGCGATCCGGTCCAGGAATACAATGGCGTTACATGCTGCACTGTTTCGTGACAGACGAGTTGTGGTGGAGTCATTGGAAGCTTTTGTTTGTATCTACTTTAATAGGAAGGCTTACGAGAGAAATGTCGATATTCGGTCAAGAGCGTATTCGAACTGTGAGATGCTCAAACATGAGGCTCAATAATAACAGGATTATTTGACCTAAGACGGGTACAATGGACGGTGAGGTTCTACAAATCAGTACAAACTTAGCTGAAAATATTAATCCTTCCTTTTGAAGGTGGTGGCAAAGGACTGCCCTAATGTGCTGCACATTAGAGGCCGCGTAGAAGATGAGTATGTTCAGCCGTTCGAAAACTGGATAGTCCTCAAAAACTCAAGACAGGCAAGCACACGTTTACCAAGTCTACTTTAGCAGAGTAAGTAGCAGTTGTGGTATGGCGATGTAAAAATTAAACTGAAATGGTGGCCTAAATGTCACGGAATTGTATGGGTTTGACTAATTGGTCCAACAATGCCTCCAAAATCTTCCAAAACCGTAACAATAAATAAAAAACAATCCAAAGTTGTGAAAATACGGATTAGAAAGTGAGTATTTAGAGGGAGAAGGTTGATAAAAAGTACATAATTTCTTTTTGTATTCCCTAATCGTATGCGTCCGTACATTTTCAGCAGATTTATGGTTTACGAAGAAAAACGGTAGTAGTGGTTATATTCCTCAAATCACGGCGTCCAGTGAGTTGCTACTACGAACGGCTGTAGCACAGGTGAGTCCGGTTGTACAGAGCTGTGGAGCTACGTGACATGTGAGCAATTACAGATCGATATGTCCATTCATGGTGGCTGCACGTGACCGGAGGCACGGGGATAAATCCGTATGTCTATCGACAGTGAGGTCACAAGACCATGCGCATCAGCTTTGGACACATGACACCGATGCACCGCAAGTAATACAAGGTTAAAGCCCTTGCGCAGCATCGCTTACATGGCAGAGGGTATGGTGGTCCTGGAGGGATAGATTGATGTACAGGTCACCTGGCGATGAGTCGCGTCATCTGAAGTTAGGAATAAATCACAACGTTGATTTCATAAGGGAAGACACGTGGTCCTATAAACAGTCATATTTAAGCTGTAATTTAAATGGCCACTTTTACGGGCCAACTTCTGGCAGTGGATTTTTTAGAGCTATAGGTTTTCAAATTTTGCCTTAAAACTATTTACATTCTAAAGCTGTCAGATTTAATGTGGCAGTTTGCTGTTAGCTGTGCACTTGTAGAGAAGTAACAAGTCCTTTTTATGGAAGTTACTTGAGGTAGTAATAATTAACTCTAACATTTTAAACATTTAGGTCATCTGTGCCTTCCTAAATGACCCAAGATCCAATCCTGCAGTTCGACAGGCATTGACTCCACAAACTGCATTCAGTGTTATGCGCTTGAATATGCTCTCCCATGCTTTGGCATCGAGAGACCCTTGACAAAATGACAACGATGCTTTTGGTGATTTAGAATTGTGGTTCAATGATAGCCACTGCGCAAGCGGTTGATAGGGCTCAATTTTTTGTTTCCTGAGTAAATTAATGTGACTAGCTTTCCTGAAAATCCGGGAGGAGAAATCGGAAACTCAGAGCGTGATTGTGAGTTGGGTATAATTGGGTCGCACTTTAACTTTAAAAAGCATACCAAAGGTTTTTGAACAGTCTTGAATCCATTAATCTCTATAAGCGATTCAGGTGAGGAGAAGTCAAGATGAGCAATATTTAGAAGAAGTCTGCTGCCCCATGTTTCACTATCAGTAGAACTTGAACGGAGATAGTTCGTACAACTTTGCACACAAGTGGTGAAATGGCATGTAAGCAAATTCATGCCGAATAAGCGGGGAACTCCAGGTATACAACTGCAAGCATGTTACCAGATGATGAATGTCAAGTTCACTTTAAAAGATTAACATCATAGAAGCAAGCAAAAATAACCCAAAATCGGACATTAACAATGCAAATTTGGGTCTCATATCACCGCATCACACAATTCGATTGGACGTGGGTTAATCTGGTGGAGAATTAAAACCACCTACTTCTACGTGAAAGTGAAAATTTGGGGAAGTCGCCAGTGGAAACTGTCACTTGCACCAAAGCAAAACACTCGATGTTAAGCCTGGCTTGTTGGTACCTTTCTGACATAATTCCTGCGATTCGGCTGGTAATCCTATGCTAGTTTATTTTGTGAACAAAGAAGTACTCTAACTGCAAGGCTTTGTTATTTCTTGTCAATATTGCAACCTCGTCAACTAAGAATAGAAGAGACAAATTAGACTGCTGATTATTTAATAGTAGTGAAACAAAGGCTACTCAGGATAATGAGATCGAATCATGATTAAGCAACGCAATGCCAATGCATAAATTGTCGCACAAAAAGATTAGGCATGTCAAATTTTGTAATGCGAATTTCGGGATGACTCGCTCCCGAACTGAGGTCCCACATGCGCGTGGGAAAACCTTGGGAATGCCAACCATCGTTAAGGCGAGTCGTCTGCGCTTAACGACAGAATGGCGAATCAAAATGCCACTGCATGCGGATTGGCTCGTCTTGACCTATAAATCGCACAACCGCATGGACCCATGTGCTCTAAACCACAACATCCCTTAGGTGCGTGGCCGCTAGTGTCTCATTTTCAGTTAAATTTTGTATTTTAAAATTCCAAAACCGAATACTTTCTTCCCTCACCCTTGTATCACCTTTAACTTAGCGATTCCCTACCAGGTTCCTATTCCTGAAGAATTGACTTTTATTTGCCCGTTGCTTCTCTTCGATGCATGCATCGAGGTCGCAATGGAAACGCACCCATCGAAATCAAATCATTTCAAGTAGATTGCAACAGGAGGTGTTTGGGAATTGACTTTTGGCGGTTCGATCGAACCCTTGTGACAATTTTGTCGAGTCGGTTTCAGTTACCTTCTTATTGTCCTTGATATGTAACATTAGGACGTGGCATCATTTATTATCGCAATCCTTGATATAGGCTTAATGTGAAGGGCAAGATATACCTAAGCTCATGTATTTATTAAAAGGACACGTTATCTTGCGCATTGTTGCACAGAATTCAGAAGGCACGAATGGCATTGAAGCACCACAGAATCAGTCAGCACAGATGTTTGTCAGATTTTACGCGTACCATCCATTTGCAGTCTATGCAAAGGGTGTTTCGACTTCGTCGATTCCAAGGAGTTGAGGAATTGCGTCGAGTGGCTATTTGTTATCTAGCTACATAAAAGTAAGCTCACATGAACAAGGAATCTTGACCTACTGAACTTGTGGTTGATGTGTTACTAGTGCCAAACGTGAATGCTCGATGCTTACAATCATAGCGATTACAGCATTGGTGCTAGATTTCGTGGGGCCTGATGTGTGGATGTGCACACTGGCAGGGTGGGTTATTTCCCTCGGGCAAGGCTTTTGGTTGGGAACGCAATGCATGGATTAACGGAAAAAAGTTATCCGTTTAGCAATACGAATTAAGTCCTAGTTGCTAGGTAGAGTGGCGAATAATGAAAAGCTGTTTTGATCGATTTTGCAGATTTTGCGCTAGCAAAAAATGTCAGGCAGATGGACTGTCCATTCAGGTCACTATTATTTAGCTTCTTTGTAAAACCCTGTGTTCTTGACACGAGAAATCAGTTCACATGCAAATTGCTCCGTGCAGAACACTCATTTAGCGGTCGGTCTTTCCATACGCTAGTGCGTGCTGTTGGTGTCTTCGAATTGCAGCCATCTGAATGCCGATTTGTTTCCGTAGTGTCTAAAGGAAGACCAACAAATCATTAGATATTTGCTGTGTGGTGCAGGGTCTTGGTCGCGTCGACATGGCCCAAGCAATAACTCTGTCTAGATTGCAGACCCAGTGACCCAGCGCACATTAATAAGGGACATGCAGTAGCTCTATAGAACACCTGGAGCTTGCATCGACGGCCAAGCATCCAGTGTCGGGGTCGATGGAATCACGGTCAAAGTTTGTCTGCGCCCCAAATCTGGCTACAATGTGCATGCGGATTTCCTAATGATTGTAACTTTCTCTGACAATTTGGCAATAATTTTGTTTGCGTGGGAAGTCGCTTAAGCATGTGAGAATTAACGCAATGCACAATATTTGGATAATCAGAGATGCATCAATTTTAAATGTGATTTTTTTCGCACAAGTACTTACACTGCCTTCGTATACCCAAGTCTCTCATTTGAATCGGACAAACCATGGTTGACTTGACGATGCACGCCAATCCCTTTAGTTAGGTCACGCATTGCACTACTTTGAGCATCACCGGAGCTATTGCACGGAACATGCTTCAATGGGGTGTGCTTAATTTTCGATCAAATGCTGTTCCGCATATTCCACCAGTAGTCCTGAGGTATCGTTCGATTCACCCACATTTCATCCTAACATTGACCTTTCGGATGGGTGTGTATGTTTGAGCCTTCCTGAAGACTGGCGAAGGTGAGTAAAATCTTGTGGATTAAAATTTTAGGCAATCCCTAGTGAAGAGTAATAGTCGATGCATTTCGTAAAATAACTGATAATTCGCAGATGAAACCTGCAAATGTGAATGCGGGAAACGAATAGCCTTACCCTTATAATTCATGAAATTGGACTCTCGGAAATAGACGTGGGGCCCGAAAGTTCAGTCAAAAACCATTTTGTGTTAAATGGAGGAACCTGTTGACTTATCCTAAGTCTTGATCGTCCCTTTGGCTTGCTTGACGCACAGCTGCTATAGCCTGCTGGACTTGGTGAAAGCGGTATTCTACCTTATCGATCATCCCACTTTTGACTCTCCAAACAATTGCTCCAGCATATCCGATGATCCTGCCCAGCTACCCACGATGACGAAGCGCTTGCTTGCTGGTCTCTCTGACAAGAGATGTCGCTTTCCGCCAAATGCCGCGTGGTACGAGTGGGCCAGCGACAATAATTGTCTGCACAACGAAGAAGATTATTTGGAGGAGACGCTAAATGCGATGGAAATGAAGGACGAACTGGATCAGGACAGTGAAATTATTTGTGCTCACAGCAATGCCGCGGCTTCAGAAGATGATAGGGTTCGTTAAGGAAATCGCACTGTAATGAATATTCGTGAAGCATTTATAGAAACCTGAAATAATGTTATTCTATTTCCTCAGGAGTCTAACATTGGGACAATTTATGCACTCTCCGATACCACTTCTGATGTTGTTCCATCTTATACAAAGATTCGTCATGCGCTTGATCCTGTAAATGAGGGTATTTCCTGGCACCCTTATGCAGCAGAGCGTTCAACATCTGATGTGGAGTCACAGCGCATTCTTATATGGCATCCCCATAATTATCGGGACCCGGATACTTACACGGTTTTCTACTTTATTGAGTATGTGGGAAATGCATATCATCGCAATGGATTAGGTGACCACTATAACACTCTCTTCATCGGAAATGTCCTGCGTGAATATCAGCCCCACCCAGAATCAAGACAAACATCCAGCAACTGTCCGTGGTACGCATTGTTCAAGTGTAGTAGAGGTTCTTTCCAATCTCACACTAGCTGTGACTCTTCCCTGAATCTAAGCAATATGTTCGGAATCAGAAAATCTATTGGGCTGCCATCAACTGCAGACTTTTGTCCTTGGTCGGCGTTGGATGGCAAAGGCACGAATGCTTTGTTTGGTAGTCTATTTTTTGAAACCGACCAAGGGAGAGGGAACTTTGCATGCTTTTTGGACAAAGACGGCGATGACGACAGTGGAAGTCAATGCATTGCACAGCTCTTCGACCCCTCTTATTCACACCACGGTGACGTTGGCTCCACACCCAGTGGATTGTATGAAGTAGACACTCAGAGCGGAATCACTGACCAAGTGAACAGCTCAGTTTCGAAAAGCGACGGCGCTTCTATCGTAGAAGACAATAATAATGCCAGTGAGCTGGATAAAGAAAGTAAAGAACCGTCTTCGGCTGTCACATCTTCAGCCTACAAGGATGATTGTGTACATTGCCCACTAATAGCAGAAATTTTCGGCTGTCACATCTTCAGCCTACAAGGATGATTGTGTACATTGCCCACTAATAGCAGAAATTTTGGATTGTCAATACGAATACGACTGGGTGAAGTACTCTGTTAACGAAGGCCTATGTTCGAATTGGATGTGTTTTGTTCGTGGAACCCGGTGGTCTATACGATTTGCTCCACAGCAAAACGTGGATCTCTCAATGGCAGGCATCCGAATCCCGCCGTGGAGAGCCAGTTCGGGTCGATTGCTGTCAGATATTTGTCGCTTTTGCGCAAAGAATCAAGATACGTCACATCTCGTTCTTCTCGATCCCATGGTAAGCCTACTGACCACAGTAATTTTCCATCTGTCTGTATTTGTGCTGAGTTTCAACTAGCTGATCAGGTTTTTTCAAGCACACGAAATGGATTGAGCCATGATGTATACTCGATGGCTAATCTGAATACTATTTGAGCTGTTGAAGAAAGCTTAGCAGCTCTGAACTCACTACCGTGTGTAGTTCATTGTCTGGTTGAATGCATCTAAGGTTTTGTGACGTGAGGCTGCAAAGTGAAAGTCAAAATGGGGGTATGGTGAAGAGTTTCTGCTTATGTATGAAATAGGCACTGTCGCCGCTGTCGCCTCTGCTCAATCTGATGCACCACTCTGCATCGCCGAGACCTCGACTCAGCGGTATTCTTTGGATGACGCCGCTCGATGCTATCTCACCCTTCTACCACGTGCCCATCCCCGTCAAGGAAGAGGACTTGGGGAGCGAAGGGTGCGAAGGAGAGGACGGTATTTACCCCCCACCCATCTGTCTCCGCCTTCTAGCCGTTATGGGCCTGGTGACTAACTGGGTGGCATGGATATCACGAATGGAGTCCTATACGACACTTGGTCCGTCGAGATTTCATCCAGCGCTCATTAGTGCCTCCGTGGCTGCGTGCTTGCTGCAGCCCTTGAGCCTGGGTTGCGGTCAGGCCCCTCTCATGGACCTCTGGCCCATGTGGCTACTCCGTCGTCTGCTAACTCTCTCATTCAGACTCTCCCAGCCTCGATTTTCCCTCCTTTACCGTGGCCACCACCATCTTCGATACCTGTTCCCCTTCTCAGATCTCGATGAGATTTAGAGTTATGCACCATTTGGCCATTCCGCCCCTCCATTTCCATTTGTCTCGTCTAAAAGTAAGCCCATGGCTCCCTTGCATAGTGACAAGTAATGAGATGCTTCTTTGTTGAGTGGTATAAACGTTATGTTTCGCGCCTTTGATGCAAAGTATGCTGCACTAAACGGAAACCGCAAAATACAGTACCTTTGACTAGCGTTGCCGTTTTTCAGCGGAATTCGTAATAAATGAGGAAGTAGATCACATTGTGTTTACTGCACCCAAAAGAGCCATACACCATCACAATGCGTCCAAACTTGCCACTGCTAAATCGCTTTACGTCACATGCCAACCCCATTTTTGCTGATCAAATGGCATTCACTGCAAATTATTTCGCACGCTTGCGCCAGTAATAAGTTGCCTCAGCAAGAGTAGACCGTAAAGCGAATTGTTTGCATAGGATGCGAATCAAATCATCGGTAAAACGATTAGCCGTGAAAGTGGATGTTTCCGTCAATTGTTGCATTTTAGGTAGACAGCAATTTCTCCCAGAATTTATTAGTTTTTCCGGATTTCGGGTCTGAAAAATCAGTAATCGGTGGAGCTTCTTGATGAAAATGTGATTGCATTCGCTGTTCTGAATAAAGATAAGGTACAGGCCTAACTCTTGGGACCTCATTGTCCTAGGGGCGAGATACTGCCAAATGCGAGTTCACGTGAACACATTTTAATTGACAAGTCGAAAGCTCCTTTCAGAGGCAATCTCTACTAGGATGAGGATGTGATGGATCGATTGGAATCAATCCGATGGCTATAGGTGTCCATTTAATCCACTCCTTTCAAGCCTCTTAATGTACACATCCCTAACATGCACGGGTAAAAAGCAAGTGCAAACTTATACCCCAGCAAAAATCACCGAATCCAGATTCATGGCACAAATGTGTGTCCTTCTCCAAAAACTGCTTAGGTAACAGACTAAAAGAAGAAAAAAATGGAAAGATGGAAACATGAGTAGAAGCGAAACACATGCGCACTCCTACGGCAGCAGCGGATAAATACTTGCGAAAAGAGCTTATGAGTTTTATGATTTGCATACAGGTTTGTGTTGATTGATTTGACGGAATTGAATAATTTGTGCACCAAGACATAACTCGTCATGTAGCTTGTAGCAAAGTTGAACTCTGAGGTGAGTTCAGAATTTGGCGTGCAAATTTTTGACGCCAGTGACCTCAGGGTTGTTTTACAGCACCCTTTAACACGTTCACAGAACATGGCGTCAACATGTGATGAACAGAGCTAGAGAACTAGCTGAACTGATCAGCGCGCGTTATACGATGCAAAACTATATGATGAAAGTTAAAGAGGCGTTCTGCTGTCTCCCAGTGGAACTTTGGGATTGTGTCTGCAAGTTTGTTCTGTGCTCAAATAACTCGCAAATGAATTTACATCTGTGGATATGTTGCTGCGGTGCCTACGATGCCCATTTGCAAACATCGCTGTACACACGGCTCACTTCGGGCCAGCAAATGATCACCTATGTAGGGATTGCTTTACCTTTCTCAAAAAAGTAAAACATTCATTTTTAATTTGCAGGTAGTTAAGCATACATCTGACGAAGTTTTGCGTGACTTGACTGGAATGAGTGCTCCATCACTTATGATTTGGGCACGAATGCGTTACCAACTGGCAGCAAATCAGGAGAGCTCGACATACACCTACTGGTATATTCTAATATTAGTTCGGGAATTGAGCGACTGATGATTCTAGGCATGGTTCACCCGCTTCACCTGCATTAAAAACAATTTTTAAACTCAGTGACGGTGGGTTGACAAACTCATAAATGCCGTCGTGACCTCGCCACTGCGTTGCCCACACCACGATGACTCATCCGTCTAAGCGTGTTATCGTTTGATGGAGTTTTTGGAGTAACTGATCTCACATGTTGCCATTTGTAAACATTTGAAATACCCAGGTTAGGTATGGATTGAAATTGTGATGGAGCTAAACAGCGAAATGCACGAAGTAACGATACTAAACGACAGTTGCTGTTTTTGGGTTCAAATGGGTGGAAATGAAGCTCTGCCAATCTAGTCATTGATAACGGGGTGCGGAAAGTGCAGAGTGGGAAAACGCGGGCTACTCACTATGCCCTACTCGAATTTGTGGCAGAAAAGATGCAGCATGTAGCAACTGGTCTAATTGTCACCTCCCCTCTTATTGTAGCCTTCGTGCATGAAAATTGAAATCGCATCAGATCACACGTTTTGCAACAGCTTTTGTCCAGACACTTGTAAAATCGTGGGGTTGCGCAATCTCGCCCACTTGGAGTGCGAGCCAGCTGCTATTTCTAATCATACTAAGCCAAACTCTTTGCGACCTCAAAATTCGAGTAATCTGGAGTGTTTGGCGTCAAACTGTCATATTTTGAAGTCCCAATGCTTGATTTTTGCGGAATCTGAAGAATGAACGCACATCATAAGTAATCGAGTTTGAATGGCGCTGATCACTCGCTAAGTCGTTGCAAATAACAATAAATCTAGTTTTAGGAGTAGTACACCGTTGTGCTTCGTGCACTCCACAGATAATTTGAAATCACTTTTTGCAGGTTGTTTAGAAATTTTTTTCCTGAGTAGTACTTGTGTAGTTATAAAAATTAGGCAGCATGCACATATTTCCGAAGCCACAGGTGTTATCAAGTCGCCCAACTTCTGGTTATGTTGTTATGTCCAACAATCAGAGTCGTTTGTCGCTCAGAGCCATGGTGGCAGCACCTAGTAATGATAAGACAGGCCTTTGATTGCGTTGTTGCAGTTAGTCACGCAGGTATTGCGTCAATAACACAAATGGCCTGCCCATTTGAATCACTTACGTTCAACCCACTCATCAAATCATGCCGTCTTGCCATCCGCAGAGGGTCTATCTCTGAGCCAATTGGTGTGCAGCATTTTCGTTTTAAGTATCTTTCCTCGCATTACTGTCTGCATTGCATTGATAGCAACAAGAAGGAGAATGACGGGCTAACATTGGTTTGCTTAAACCATCGTGTAATTTAAACTGGTCTAAGGTTACTGGGCATTCAAACTTCTCCACCTCCTGGTAACTGGTTTGGTAATTTGACCCACGCTTATAAAGGGCAAGCAGCTCTTCCACTGACGGGCAGGCCTCAATCATCGGAACCGATACGAAGACGGCCTCAACGCGCATGCAGACTTCTTTTTGACTGTGAGCATCTTCGACACTTTTGGTAATGTCAACATTCGTACGAGCATATAAGAGAGTTGCGTCAACCTCGGTAGTGACACCCTATTTTGCCTGCTATGAGGCAGGCAGGGGTGCCTAGCGCAATTCATACCTTATAGTGCTTGCTCAAAAGAACAGCCGCCCTTAGCGCAGGAATCATTTGGAGCAATCACCAAGCTCTGGTTTGTAGCTGAATGTAAAGTTAAGCATCAAAGTACAAAACCACTGATTTTTTAAATATCCGGAATCGATGCTTGACAGTTGTGCGTTTTCATTTGAACATGGTTTAGCTATCTAGCNCACTGATTTTTTAAATATCCGGAATCGATGTTTGACAGTTGTGCGTTTTCATTTGAACATGGTTTAGCTATCTAGCGAAAAGTTCAGTCA
Source organism: Taenia saginata (assembly GCA_001693075.2). Taxonomy (NCBI): domain Eukaryota; kingdom Metazoa; phylum Platyhelminthes; class Cestoda; order Cyclophyllidea; family Taeniidae; genus Taenia; species Taenia saginata. The sequence continues at coordinate 11,814 of LWMK02000487.1, forward strand.
TGCGGAACAAGAGCATTCTGTTGAGGTAAGGCGCATTTATACACTCACAGCTGTAGTAGAATAGTGTTTGCATAGTTTAACTTCACTTTAAAATAGAAATCGATAGATATAGAGGGCAGTTTCTCTGAGTAGAAAGACATGAAATATGCCCGCCAATTTATTCCCTTCTGTCATGCAGCTTACCTAGGATGTGATGGTTTGGAAGAGCTGTCAATAGCTCAATCGCCTTTCTGGACCAATATGTTTATTCTTCACCACCTCTTGCGTCCTCGCTCACTTATCCTACTCCATGGAGGTGCAACTGCCCTCGCTGGCCCATTCGATCCGCCAAATCTTGGACTGAAAGCGCTATCTGGATAGGATCTTGGACCACCTTGAAGGAAGTAAATTGTTTTACAGCACCCTTTAACACGTTCACAAAAAATGGCGTCAACATGTGATGAACAGAGCTAGAGAACTAGCTGAACCGATCAGCGCACGTTATACGATGCAAAATTATATGATGAAAGTTAAAGAGGCGTTCTGCTGTCTCCCAGTGGAACTTTGGGATTGTGTCTGCAAGTTTGTTCTGTGCTCAAATAACTCGCAAATGAATTTACATCTGTGGATATGTTGCTGCGGTGCCTACGATGCCCATTTGCAAACATCGCTGTACACACGGCTCACTTCGGGCCAGCAAATGATCACCTATGTAGGGATTGCTTTACCTTTCTCAAAAAAGCAAAACATTCCTTTTTAACTTGCAGGTAGTTAAGCATACATCTGACGAAGTTTTGCATGACTTGACTGGAATGAGTGCTCCATCACTTATGATTTGGGCACGAATACGTTACCAACTGGCAGTAAATCAGGAGAGCTCGACATACACCTACTAATATATTCTAATATTAGTTCGGGAATTGAGCGACTGATGATTCTAGGCATGGTTCACCCGCTTCACCTGCATTAAAAACAATTTTTAAACTCAGTGACGGTGGGTTGACAAACTCATAAATGCCGTCGTGACCTCGCCACTGCGTTGCCCACACCACGATGACTCATCCGTCTAAGCGTGTTATCGTTTGATGGAGTTTTTGGAGTAACTGATCTCACATGTTGCCATTTGTAAACATTTGAAATACCCAGGTTAGGTATGGATTGAAATTGTGATGGAGCTAAACAGCGAAATGCACGAAGTAACGATACTAAACGACAGTTGCTGTTTTTGGGTTCAAATGGGTGGAAATGAAGCTCTGCCAATCTAGTCATTGATAACGGGGTGCGGAAAGTGCAGAGTGGGAAAACGCGGGCTACTCACTATGCCCTACTCGAATTTGTGGCAGAAAAGATGCAGCATGTAGCAACTGGTCTAATTGTCACCTCCCCTCTTATTGTAGCCTTCGTGCATGAAAATTGAAATCGCATCAGATCACACGTTTTGCAACAGCTTTTGTCCAGACACTTGTAAAATCGTGGGGTTGCGCAATCTCGCCCACTTGGAGTGCGAGCCAGCTGCTATTTCTAATCATACTAAGCCAAACTCTTTGCGACCTCAAAATTCGAGTAATCTGGAGTGTTTGGCGTCAAACTGTCATATTTTGAAGTCCCAATGCTTGATTTTTGCGGAATCTGAAGAATGAACGCACATCATAAGTAATCGAGTTTGAATGGCGCTGATCACTCGCTAAGTCGTTGCAAATAACAATAAATCTAGTTTTAGGAGTAGTACACCGTTGTGCTTCGTGCACTCCACAGATAATTTGAAATCACTTTTTGCAGGTTGTTTAGAAATTTTTTTCCTGAGTAGTACTTGTGTAGTTATAAAAATTAGGCAGCATGCACATATTTCCGAAGCCATAGGTGTTATCAAGTTGCCTAACTTCTGGTTATGTTGTTATGTCCGATAATCAGAGTCGTTTGTCGCTCAGAGCCATGGTGGCAGCATCTAGTAATGATAAGACAGGCCTTTGATTGCGTTGTTGTAGTTAATCACGCAGGCATTGCGTCACTAACACAAATGGCCTGCCCATTTGAATCACTTACGTTCAACCCACTCATCAAATCATGCCATCTTGCCATCCGCAGAGGGTCCATCTCTGAGCCAATTGGTGTGCAGCATTTCCGTTTTAATTATCTTTCCTTGCATTACTGTCTGCATTGCATTGATAGCAACGGGGAGGAGAATGACGGGCTAACATTGGTTTGCTTAAACCATCGTGTAATTTAAACTGGTCTAAGGTTACTGGGCATTCAAACTTCTCCACCTCCTGGTAACTGGTTTGGTAATTTGACCCACGCTTATAAAGGGCAAGCAGCTCTTCCACTGACGGGCAGGCCTCAATCATCGGAACCGATACGAAGACGGCCTCAACGCGCATGCAGACTTCTTTTTGACTGTGAGCATCTTCGACACTTTTGGTAATGTCAACATTCGTACGAGCATATAAGAGAGTTGCGTCAACCTCGGTAGTGACACCCTATTTTGCCTGCTATGAGGTAGGCAGAGGTGCCTAGCGCAATTCATACCTTATAGTGCTTGCTCAAAAGAACAGCCGCCCTTAGCGCAGGAATCATTTGGAGCAATCACCAAGCTCTGGTTTGTAGCTGAATGTAAAGTTAAGCATCAAAGTACAAAACCACTGATTTTTTAAATATCCGGAATCGATGCTTGACAGTTGTGCGTTTTCATTTGAACATGGTTTAGCTATCTAGCGAAAAGTTCAGTCATGCGGAACAAGAGCACTCTGTTGAGGTAACGCGCATTTACACACTCACAGCTGCAGTAGAATAGTGTTTGCATAGTTCAACTTCACTTTAAAATAGAAATCGATAGATATAGAGGGCAGTTTCTCTGAGTAGAAAGACATGAAATATGCCCGCCAATTTATTCCCTTCTGTCATGCAGCTTACCTAGGATGTGATGGTTTGGAAGAGCTGTCAATAGCTCAATCGCCTTTCTGGACCAATATGTTTATTCTTCACCACCTCTTGCGTCCTCGCTCACTTATCCTACTCCATGGAGGTGCAACTGCCCTCGCTGGCCCATTCGATCCGCCAAATCTTGGACTGAAAGCGCTATCTGGATAGGATCTTGGACCACCTTGAAGGAAGTAATCGATGCGTCAAAGACAGCGTGATTGATCGAGCGGGTGCCGTTTTTGCCAAATCTGTCAGGTTTTGCGCCTCAATGGAGACAGAGCAAAAGAGCATACAAGTATAGAACAGACTATGGCTGTAGTCTTCGTTTGAATTGCTTTCTTAAAAGTCTTCCTTTGCTCCTGTTACATTTGTGGTCCCTAATTTTGCTTGCTCAATCAGGTTCATTGAGGACGTTAATCAGTGCACAACCATGTTGCTCGTCGAGGAGGCTTAGACACAATAAGCCATATGATGGGTGTGAGGACCAAAAAAGGCGCAACGGGAGTATTAAATGATTCCATATACCTGTTTAAATTAAACCCATTGTTAACCAGTTGAAGATATGTCAATATGGAAAGCAGATGGCACTGCCACCTCCCATCCAGTCGCATTATTTTCAACCATCCTCTCTGTAGAGCCGTCGTGAAGTTCGTAACTAGTTCCTCTGAGACAAAGAGGAGCTAAGTGCCCACTGGTCTCTACTTTTGGTGGCGTCAACAGGGCGAAGATAAAATCTGTACAGAAACAAGTGGCCTTGCACGAAAAATACGAAGTTGTGCCTCCCAGCTGCCATTCCACATTCGCTATGTCGCAGGCTGGGTTCGAGCACATGCCATCAGTACAATAAACCGGTTGCCACCTTTACGCTCATACTGATCTCATTTAAAGCCTCTGCGGCACGACCCAGTATGACCGACCGCCCATGCCTAGTAATTGATCCGTGTCACATGCTTGCAACGCAGCGGTGTAGCTGTGCATTTTCAATGCGAACAACCGCTGTTTTTGAGAATTGGTGGAAACTATAGCAAGAATTAGATGACATTGCTTTTTAATTGAAGCAAGTAGCTGAAGCTTGGAAGCCAATACGCTTTCAAGCATTACCCACCTCCATTGTGGAAGGAAAAAGAAAAACAACTGGATGGCTAGGCAATGCTAGGGCGCTTAGGATGTCCCTATAGCACAAAGCCCAAATAGATGTTATTCGGTGATGATTGTATCAATCATGTCAGTGATTGCTGCCATCGCACCTCGTCTCGCATCGCTGGAAATTCTCAGACACTGTGGCCTACAAGCAAAATTTTTTCCTGATTGACCGTCAACCACTTGCTTACTTCTTCAATTCTTTCATGCGAGCGTGAAAACTTGAGCATTGTTTCCTCCACCCAACATAATTAACGTCTCGCACACAGGACAAATCGTATTTTTTGGCTTTGCAAAATAACTAGAACGATTTATAGGTGGTTTAAAGGCAAAGTACCAAATTAGTTCCACAAGCTAATCTGGAATCTTTGCCTGAGCTGTAGGACGAATGTGAGAAAGGCATATGTTCTACCTTAGGCATCGACGGGCAGCTTGCAAACCTTCTAAGGCGCGAGTTTGGCTGAATTAATTTTAAACTATTTGCTCCAATTACGCAGTATAAGACTTCATTGAACCTAGCGTCCCCCTTTTTGGCACCCCTTGAAATTTGCCACAATGATTTGGCAAGAATACTTTTCACTTGATAAATATTGCAGCTGCATAGAGTGGCCGAACTTCAATTCCCTCGCAGCGTGTTGTGAAATTGGCCGATTGCAAAATGTGGATGCGTACTTCGCAACATCAAATGCTTAGGATGTCGTAGCGAATTTCCCTTACTACTTTAGATCAGACTCCAAGCAAGGGCAATTTGGTACTTGTCCCATGCTGTTTATTGGGATGCTTTGGCGATTACGTTGTGTAACTAAAGGCCGAAACCACCCCAGAAACAAATAGAAAACGATACCAAATAAGTCAGTGCAAAGTAGAAGGCACGCCACTCCATTATTTCTACATGCTCCTGTTTACTTTGAGCTAACTGCTTTAATTTTGCCAAGAGTAGTAAGGTCAAGTTGTGTTGCCTTTTGCATTCGCGAGTAAGAAGAGGAAGAGAATGTTTACTACGACCCAAATCATCTTAGTAAATTTAAGCCTTGCGTCTGAACAATCTATGCTTATCAAGCGCGTTAGAAGCCATCTCGCTGAAACAGATACGAGCAGGTGATTATTAACATGCGGATACAGGTTGTCTAGCACGATGCGAAGGGTATGGGTAATTCAACTTGATCCACCTTCCGGCGTGTGATGTTAATGCGCTCAGAGTCGCAGACACTGGCTTATGGGGGTGGAGCGTCAGCTTTCAGAGGCAAAACTAAACCAAAAGAAAACATGGCTAGACCTAGGAAGAGGGCATTTACAGCTAAATCGTTCCTAGGATCTTGAATAAAAAGACATTTCAATAATGACACAGATTTCGAAGCATACCTTAAATGCAATGGTTCAAGATAAGGTGGCATGAAAGTTTATCCAGGTTTTTAAAACGCGAACCTGCTTTACATGTTGCCTGCAGCTTGACTCTTATTGCCTCGATGATAACGGACGTGAGTAATGAAGTTGGAAACGCCCACACATATGAACACTTGATATCCTTGTCGTATGAATAGATAATTGCCTTGTAATTCAAAATCAACATACCCGATAGGCTGATATGGGTGCAGACCGTTCTTATAAATGTGTTGTCGGTTGTTAATGCAGAGCATCTGTGGAGCAAAGATAGTGCCTAACCTCTTTCTCATTGTACTAGCCACCTTCTCTTTGGCTAAAGAACCCAAGGAATATTGTGGTAAGCTACTGGCCGATAAATGCCTTTAATCAGCGCACACGAGGAAGCGTTTGAAAAATATTAGCTTTTACAACTATGCAGGTCATTCACCCCACCCATAGCTCACAGCGACTTCTACCACCATTGGAGCAATGGTTTATTCCGCATGGTAAAAGTATTCTCATCTACAAACTGCAGCGCTTACAACGCAAAACTCCGCATCTAGTCAAAAACCATCCACCTCAGCAGGATGCGATCCTACAAAGGTGCTCTGCTGGTCAAATAGGAGGACGAGGACTGCGCACTATGGAGAGAAAGGAAATCACCCAACGTGAGGGTTGCACCAGGGTCGGTGATGGAGGGGAGGGGAAGAGCTGAGAAAAATACTCGGACATCAAGCTTGAAAGGATCGGTTTCCCCGACGCTAAGAGAAGCCGATCTCCTAATGTCGATTCCTTTTTTCATGACAATAAAAGTATCGTATAACATTCCTTTTAGTCAGGAGTCAGGATTAGTCACAGAGGCGGGGCGGTAGATGGAAATGCCACGGTTTATGCTGAAGTCTGCAAGGATCCTATTAGATCAGCACACGATTTAATAAAAAAATTTAAAAATGAAGTCCAGTATTGGAGCTAGCACTGCAAATTTTGCAGTTTCGCCTATATTAGATACTGGAATATGGCGAAAACTGTACAAGTTGCAACACCTAAAACTGAATTTGTGAATTTTGTGCACAAGCTAACTTTTATTCAGCTTTAAATTCCCAGCAGTAAGACCTACTCTTTTAGGCGTATTTAAGACAGACATTGTAAATCATTAGTTTAGGTTAAAACCTTGGAAAAGCATATATAGGTTTGTTGATCTGACCTTGTTTTCAAAAAAATTAGACTTCAAATCTATCGCTTCGCTTGCATTCCATTTAAGCTGGACCGCGAGACAGCCCCGAAAATTTGCGTGTCCTTCGCATTTGAGTTCTATAAGCCTAAAAAAAGAGCAAAATACGTTTTTATTAATGTTTTCGGCTATCATAAGATTGATTGAAATAACGGGGTTTTGCAATGTCTTAGTCGCTTATGCAGTTTTTTACTTCTTAGGACGCGGAAGAAGAGGCGATTTATAAGGACATCGTTAAAATGGTTGAAATTTTTGCTGTAGATATAGATGTCAAACCGAAATTGGCCGCTTTCACGGAGTAACGGAAGAAGGGGAAGCGGATTCGCGGCAAATTAGGCAAATCGATCAGGGCCCAACATGCCCCGATTCACCAGCTAGAAAATTGGTAAACCTTCCAGCTCTTCTCTTCAAGCCATGAACAAGGGTGTGGAGGTGAAGCCGAACTCGGTGTTAATCACGAATCAAATTTTGATCTGGTGGAATTGGAAGGTGGCTCTTCCTTCCACGAGCCGTTTATTGTGGGTGACAGAACCGTTAATGTGCTTGCCATGGGAGAGACTCTAATGCGGACTCTTCTTGGTAGAGCCTCGCTTATGGACCTCCTTGAGTAGGTGTTCACCAGTTCTTATCTCCTGTTTTAGCAACCACTACGGCTTCCAACCAATGTGTTTTCTTGTGGGGATGTTGGATGGGGCTTTAACTGCATTTTCTCTGTTCGAATGATGGACAGAATGATTGCTGAAGAGGAACTGTATATTAAAAAATGACGTGGATATTATTCCGGCCCTGGTGCAGAGGGCGAAATAGCTGGGCCGCGTCGCGCCCACCGATGTGTTGCTTGGAATCAACTTAAAGTGATCCGTTTTGACACCCTTTTGCGTTTATAAATGTTTCATCCGGTCGAAATGACTGCCAGACTGCAGTTGGTGGGATTACGGGATGTCCTAAATGCATGAGTAATGATGGGTTGGCCAAGATTTGGGACAATGCCTGATCAGCCAAATTTAATACATGAGCAAGCAAAGTTATTCATTGTAAGAAGTTAACAACATCTGACCCAACTTGTTCAACATGCTTACCCAGTTACAGGTTCACTCCTGCTCTGCTCTCGCTTGGCACTTACGCCGCAATCAATTCTTCATAAGGCCTTCAGGCAAAAAGCCGCACCTCTAATGTCCTGCTTCAATGAATGGTCCACACTAAAAAAGAGGAATTTCGACAGAAACGGCTAGTCGAATGATTGCGACGACGACGAGTTCAATGGCGCTTAGTGCAATCTCATTGGTTTCCTATTCGTCCGTCTCTACACCCACATCCCCCCTTGCCGTTATTACATCATGAGCAGCGATGCAACAACCGAGGCAACTCCAACTTCAACGCTGGCTGTCTGCGCAATGTTCACACCTCTGTTATAGAATAGGCTTAAGCCCACGCTCAGCCAGACAGCCAACGTAAAATCAACTGAGCGTAAAGAACCCATAACGCATCTAGTTACCTCCTGCATCACATGCATTCTGCGAACCTAACGTCCTTCCTTACACTGACCATCTACTCCTCGTTATCAATTCCCAAACAGTAGATAACAAACATCGACTACTGCACTCCCATGCAATCACATCGCAGTGCACACTGATAAACCCAAACATCCCTTTCTCCTCTCCCGACTCCTTCCTCACAGGTCCTGGATACCACAATGCCTTCCACATGCAACCACCAAAGCACCTGGGCATTGGAGGTGGGAACCTATCTTCCCCTTAAAACAGACAGACACCAGCGGCCATTCATTATGACAGACTTCTCACTCCTGCTTAATGCTGTGAAAGGCTCTGTCTACCACTGTCCTTCGTCAACTAATTACACTGGGAATTAGCGCCACGTTAATTAATATAAATAGCCCTAACTCACAAGCGCCTTGCTATCAGTCTGCTAAAATGTGAAATTCCGTATAAGCAACCATCTNTTAAGCAACCATCTCAGAATTGCACTTCCGCCTGAACAGTCAGCAATCTACTGGCGCGCCCAACTTCTCGCATTGCCTCAAAACTATGCTCTTCACCGATCGTCGCAAAACAAACAAACAAACGGAACCCAGAAATATGGAATTAAACATGGGATAAGCTGCATATGGTAAGAAGGAGAAAATTTGATTAAAATTTTTCAATGCTTTATCTAATGACAAAACATCTTACCGGCTGATTCTTGGTTCTCCTTCACATTACCCGTTCCATCTGTTTCCTTCCCCATGTCTGCTCCTCACCTCCTACAGCATATGCTCTCTCCTCTCCAGCACATCCTACATCGTCAAAGCCAGTCCAATTTCGCAAATTCACCAAATGCATTGGATCGGCTTGGCACATCATCTGCAACATTAAAAGCCATATCTGAAGACAAAATTATCTGTGCTTTAGCATCGATACCTAGACGTATGTGTCTACCCTCAAGTTTGCATCTCTCTTGCATGCGTTCGGTTACAACCAATTTACCGATAATACCATTTTGCATTTGCAAATTTCGGTGAGCACCAAGTCACGGCTTTAAATCATTTTTTTTCAAGCGGATGCAAGCAGAGAAGCATGCCGCCTTGTGAGGACCAAACCAAAAGTCTTCGGGGTGAGTTTAGAGTTTAGAAGGTCGAAACACTTGCGCGACGTGGCGTGAGGGCATCTGTGCCGGGGCATTTGACTTAGTTTGGGCCCCTACTCGGATGCGCGGCAGCACTACAATTGCAGTGAAAGTCCTTAAACCAGCCACTACTTTTCATAATTTGACGCATGCCAGTAGATAATGAGGCGACTGTGTAGCTTAAAGGTTTCGAAATGTCTGGGCAGAGGAGTAAGTAACTGAGTATAAACGCAAGCAGGCGGCTTACAACAAAAGTTGCCCCCGCAAAGACAAGGGCGTTGGTTGATTTCTAGTCTTACCACATCTGAGACCACATAGTCGGACTCAGCTGTGCATTTTGGGACGAACCGTATAGTTTGCTGCGTTGACTCACCTTTTGTTGTCTCGGATTTCAAAAACACACAACCCAGTAACCACTGTAGTCACGTTTGTTAAGCAACGTGATAAATACCGCCCTTTTATCCAAATGCACAGCTGTTCCAAAAGGACTTAAACCTAACCCAACCATGTTGATACCAGATGTTTGTCACGGAGAATTCAAATAGGTCTCGAGCTGAAATCGCAAATCTGTGGGCAACCGTTGTCGAGGTTTTCAAGCTGTGACCATCACCTCGGGCCTCAAGATCGGTTCAATTGTAATCAATGGTATTATGTACGTAAACTTTATTGGCAGCAAAGTTGGGGGTTTCAAAGTGGTTACAAGTAGAATTGCATTGGAAAGGAGTGTGTTTCGTTACATAGCCTGTTATCCTTCATTGCTAATTGTCGTGCTGATCTCCTGTTGAGGAAGGACACCACACGTCCCAGTCTAATCCTAATGTCACAAAATTAATTCAAACCCTCGCAACAGAACTTTTGAGTGAGGGAGGTCATGGCACAGATGCACATTACCCCATTTTAAACGGCTGATTAGAACAATTAGATCAACTTGAAGCCATGCCCTGCTGATCCAGCTCTCGCTTCATCACGTTATGGGGCGTGCCTGCATGGGGAGCCACATACATGGACACGTAACCAGGACGCAATGATAATAAAGAGACGTCCCTTCAGAGGCATTCATTTTACCCTAACTGTTTACAATGAAAAACAATGCAACACTCAGTGCTTGTTGTTACCGAGTTTTGAAGATAAGCTAGGAATCCATTGTACTTTTCTTCGAGAGCATGAAGCAGCCTCTGCAACACAGTGAAGGAGATTGAAACTCCAAAGACGGCAGCAAAATGCACAAATAGTGTGTAAAAGAAAACAATCAAGGTGAAAGAGGTGAGCCGCACACTTGCTCCTCCTCATCCTTAGAAGTTTAAGTAAGTTCATTACGCCTGCAGTTTTGGTTTCTGTCTCTTTAGATAAAATGAAAGTTCTGCCTAATTTGTCGAATCCATTAAAAAAGAGCACTGTATAACTCTGGACACCACTCTACAATGCGTTCATTGTTCAGACGGTATGGCAAGGAAAGTCGGAATCTTTTGGATTTCATCACCAAGGGTAATGCAACTAGAGCAAGTTGAACTTCGCCAACTACCAGGACCGATGACAATGTGTGACAGACTACTCTAAGTGCGTTCAACTGGGCTGACAATGGCCTCCTCTCCACAACTGATTTCTCAGGCACTACTTAGTCACTTACAAATGGAGGAATTGGAGACTACTAGGATGGAAGGCATGCCAACGAAGCCGAACTGCAGAACTTTAGACACCCAACATCAATCACTCTTCCCTCTCCTTCCTCCAACTTCCTTTTCCGTTCCCCCCAACTAAACATTTACCCTCTCAACTTACCCATCACTCATTGCTAGGCTCCAGAACAATCTGAAGGACGTCCACGCAACTCCCCACTTCAACCCAAGGTACCAAGGTTAGTGGTAGCTACCAGATCTCTGCCGCACTTTTACCCGATAACTAAGTGGCTCCCCTGTCTAGCGAGATACTATCGGAGAAGGAAAAGGTAACATCCGTGAGACAAACGCCATCAAAACCACTGTGGGTAAAAAGGCCTAGGTGGAAAATTCCCCATGCACCCTATTCAAGCCTATAAGGCCGATGTTCTACACGCTACTGAAGCTACTCAGGGATCCACAGAGGGTAGCTTCCGTGCGTATTGTTACCGAGTTTTGAAGATAAGCTAGGAATCCATTGTACTTTTCTTCGAGAGCATGAAGCAGCCTCTGCAACACAGTGAAGGAGATTGAAACTACAAAGACGGCAGCAAAATGCACAAATAGTGTGTAAAAGAAAACAATCAAGGTGAAAGAGGTGAGCCGCACACTTGCTCCTCCTCATCCTTAGAAGTTTAAGTAAGTTCATTACGCCTGCAGTTTTGGTTTCTGTCTCTTTAGATAAAATGAAAGTTCTGCCTAATTTGTCGAATCCATTAAAAAAGAGCACTGTATAACTCTGGACACCACTCTACAATGCGTTCATTGTTCAGACGGTATGGCAAGGAAAGTCGGAATCTTTTGGATTTCATCACCAAGGGTAATGCAACTAGAGCAAGTTGAACTTCGCCAACTACCAGGACCGATGACAATGTGTGACAGACTACTCTAAGTGCGTTCAACTGGGCTGACAATGGCCTCCTCTCCACAACTGATTTCTTAGGCACTACTTAGTCACTTACAAATGGAGGAATTGGAAACTACTAGGATGGAAGGCACGCCAACGAAGCCGAACTGCAAAACTTTAGACACCCACCATCAACCACTCTACCCTCTCCTTCCTCCAACTTCCTTCTCCGTTCCCCCCAACCAAACATTTACCCTCTCAACTTACCCATCACTCATTGCTAAGCTCCAGAACAACCTGAAGGACGTCCACGCAACTCCCCACTTCAACCCAAGGTACCAAGGTTAGTGGTAGCTATCAGATCTCTGCCGCACTTTTACCCGATAACTAAGTGGCTCCCCTGTCTAGCGAGATACTATCGGAGAAGGAAAAGGTAACATCCGTGAGACAAACGCCATCAAAACCACTGTGGGTAAAAAGGCCTAGGTGGAAAATTCCCCATGCACCCTATTCAAGCCTATAAGGCCGATGTTCTACACGCTACTGAAGCTACTCAGGGATCCACAGAGGGTAGCTTCCTCCTCACAAGGACAGTAAACGTACTGCGACGTTGTCCTCTTTGAGGATGTCTGCAACGCCCTGCCTAGCAAACACCTATGACACTCTCATGTCACCTCATTCAAATCACTGCCAACGACTGAACAGAACCTCCAAAGTGCGCACATATCATCGCATGCAAAAGTTATAGGCTAGAATGACCTGATAACGTAAAAGGACGACGTAGTACCTACAATGATGTGTGCGCTAACGATGCGCTCACCTTCGGTATCGTAAAAGAATAGCCTCAACTGTGAATCAGAGAGAAACATTTCCTGCTACCACCCAGGACGGATTGATACACTCCACGTCAATAGGAAGAGCAAGCACCAACAATGTTAACCACCTGTCGTCCTCCTTGCATAGCCTCTACAAATCAATCCACCCCACTTGCACTGGTCATTCACTCCTACACTTCCACCTACGTTCTGAGCTCAACATAAGCAACGAAGTGTAGCCATCAGTCGAACAAATTATCATAACCTAGCTAACGCACAAACCAAGTCCAACTCACTGGGATCCAATTTTACATCTGTCAACTGTTCCATAAATCGCTTCCTCAGTTCGTTTGCCGCACGATTATAGCCCGCTTCTCGTCCCACCCACACACGCCATCTACACCCTTCAACCACCTGCGGAAAACAAGCTCCACTCCCTCCTCCGCGTTCAGATCCTACACAAGCGTCGCCGTCAATGGCCACAACTAAACAACTCATCGTGTGGAGAACATCGAATGCATCCTTCATTTTATTGTGCGTGGACACTAGCTGCTATTGGAATGAACTACACTCCTCATTATTTTAGCTCCTTTAATTTAAGTTCTAAGTGAGATAAGTTATGAGTAAAGAGGGCGTACTTTAAAGGGGTGGTCCCTACACTCCTGAACCAAAGCGGAAGCGCGGTTGATAACGCTCAGAACAATGACATGGAAGATCCTGCACTCAAAGAGCTTTGCGCAGTGCTTGAATTGCTGAGGAATGTCGACCACATTTAGGCACGAACACTCTCCTTAGCTCACTTTCCGTCTTCGCACTTTTGGGTGGATGGACGTCAAAATCGAGGGAGCCCCCCAGTATGACAGTAAAAATATCGCCAGGCGGAGCAATGCTGCTGATGGAGGGATCGACGAGAAACCTAACAAATTCCTTGTTCACAAAAGTAACAACCGAGAATAGAGTACCGTTGATGACATCCTGCAGGAAGCCGAGGTGCATGGCAAGTTTGTGGTTGAAGCGCTCTGGGAGGTAGATGCGAATATTAGAACCCATCAAGAAGGAGGTGGAGAGTAAAGAAGGATTTGATAACTAGAAAATGCCAGTCAATAGCATGAAAGGGAGTACACATCGATAAATGGCCCACTGCTGTGAATTTTTGGGGTGGATCAAGTTGATTAGAGCGAACAGCAGCACTAATTGAGAAATGTCGCTGAACAATGCTAAAAAAGGGACCACGCACAGCCTTAAGTTAAGGATTGAAACGGCAAATGATTATAATAAGTTTAAGTAGCATCACAATGGTGGGATGGGAAAGCATACTGAAGGGTGGACAGAAACAACGAGGACGTAGAAATACGAGGAATACAAAAACGAAATTCCTTTCGAATGCGAAATAGTAGAACAAAAAGTGCTTTTTTTCCAATCATAGCACAGCAATGGTAAATCCTACAATGCAACCAAATGAGATCGCATCTGCACCCCTATTCGAGAGCTACGAAACGGATTTTTCCATAAATTTCTCCAAACCCGGGGACGAATTAACCCACATTTGTAAAAGAGGCTGTGACAAATCACACAGTTTAGACTCAAACTTAAGGATTATAATAAGCAACAATCACCTCCATTTTTATCTGCGTCAAAACGAAATTTCCTTCTGCCAATACTACTGCCCGAGCATTAAACTACTAAAATTTCCGAGATCATCTGTCAAACAAGCCGCAAGCCAGGTTTAAAGTCACTGCACTTCTGTAGAAATACAAGTCTGATAAATATAACTCAAGGATCTCAAACCATTGGCAGTGCCATGGTTGGTCGCCAAGTTTCGAGGACCCCAGTGGCGAAAGACGAAGGCAAGCTACCTCTTGTGAAGCACGCAGAATGCGCCCAAAGATGTGCAACTTGGTATGCGGTGCATCTTGGCAAAAGCAAACNACGAAAAGCAATCCGCTCCCTTGTTTGTAATACTGCTTGATTCATTTCAATGAGATCAAAGGACAAATGTTTTAAGCAATTGGACCAAGTGGCTGTTGCTTACAGCAGGCTTCTTTCCCCATTCGCCCATTCCTTTCGTTTTGATTACGGAGCTTAAATAATGGGCAACTAAAAAGGTTGCACTTCTGTCAAAATTGGCGAAAATCAAAAGCGCATGCCTTGAGTGGACCCAAAACTGTGTTAAAAATGCCCATCCTGAATTTTAAGGCTTGTTTAGGGTTGAGATGTAGAGTGAAGCTGATGTCGAGGCTGCATTGTCGCTTCTCTGCATCCCCACTTTGAGGACATCTGCAAATAACTTAGATTGAAGTCCTATCTCTAGTGGTATTTAGCGAACTCTCTACACAGCGCACAGTACGAACGTGCTTGTCATGCACATATCCCTGTCAGTTGGACCCGCTGTCTGGATTCGTTGTTACTATTGGCATCACTAGCTTCGGACTCGCTAGCATTCACAGTGTTGGCTTTCTACATCTCGAAATTTAAATGTGGCATTGGGCAGACGTAAAACCACAATGCTAATAAGCAGCACCCTAACATGGTGATGAAGTCATATTTATGGTTTTCCGCCTGTCTTCGGTGGGCCCCATTATACACCTCATTTTACGAGTCGTCATATATTCCCATTTATTGTCAAGAGGGGGTGTCGCATAAGTCCAGTAGCAGCTTGCCAATTTACTGGCAGCCACAAAGAACGCCAATTGTGTGCAGCCGTGTCATTTAAAAGGCATCTTAAAAACTGACATTAGGTCATTCACTTTTCAGGGTGAATTGTTACAGCCAACTTAGCGCTCCCTTACTACACAAAATTCTGCACAACTTGAGCTTCAGCAGGTGCAAGCTGTGCAACATTTTGTTAATTTACTTTAACGACATCACTAACATTCATCACTGCGCAATGCTGTAAAGCAACGTATTTTACGACCCCTGAAAAATTGCAAATTTTGCGTCATCTCTACAGGCTCCTCCGATTAGATTCCGTGGTGTTATAGGGTTTTGAGATCATGCGAGGTCAGAATAACCAGAACGGTCGCTTGCCATTACTACATTCACTAAATCACAAAATATGTTTAATGCGAACAAGTACTTGAATGGGAGAATGAAGTGGGATTGCTTTTTCTGTTGCTGACTTAGTGCCATCCGCGCAAAGAAACTACTGCATTATTCAACAAAATATCACGGTACATGTGGCCAACTGTCCTTGTCTAGAGTCTGACTAGGGATAGGAAGGTGAACTTGCTGCATTGCCCTAAGCAGTTTATGTTGTCACCAAGGCAACCATGTTTCTAGTCGGGAAACTTTAAAAACTACCGAAGGGAAACAAATTTTGACCACTCTGCGCAGTTATAATATTGATAAAATAAATGGGTATCCTTCCCAATCAACCCGCTCAATACAAATTTGCGAAACCGTTGATTTGAGGGCAGACAACTGTGCCAGTGGAGTTGCTTTGGCCATTTTCGACTGTTTAACAAAAGACGTATCGTAATAGACTTGCAAGCTACACATCAGCACCTAACTTAAGGCAAAATTTTTGGCGTCTGCTTAGCAGCCTAGGCAAAGTCCTTAAATGAACCGGGAAGTAATTTTGTTTCTGTATCAACTAGTCACTTGTCTGTGAACCATTCGGAAATCATTCAAATTATTCTGCCACAAAATAAAACTGAAACCTCTATTTCTGCAAGATTTTAATTGTTCTCCGTGGTGAAAGCACTAATCCAGTTTTTTTAATTGTGCAAAATAACTAACCATCGGGACCAAATCATTCTAGAGTATTTAATTCACTCAGATAGGCCGATCTAATGCCTGCTATTCACAACCGAATTATGCAAATTAACTCAAACATTTAGCCCATCGTCAGCTCAAAATTCACGCGTTTGTTATCATTACGGCCAAGTATGTCAGAATTAATCTCCCATCAAATGGAGCCTGGAGGACATAAATAATAAGGAGGCAATCTCTCAATGAAGGGTAAGGACACGTGACTCGCTGCAATGTCAGCATGCGCGCTGCTGTGCCTGAATGATTTTGAGCACGTAAACAGTGCCATCACATGCTAGAAAAGGTGTCAAGTTATAGCATTCTCACTAACTGATCCGTCACAGGAGGTGTGTGGAGGAGATTGCGCGATTATCTGTTTCTACTTAAATTGACGGAAAGGCTTACGACTGACTGAACGAATTGTGGTTGGGGACGTATTTGGATTGTTGGTTGTTTAACTCCAAGGCTTGAAAATTATAAGGCGATTTGATTTGCGATAAACACAACTGATGGTGATGCCCTAGAAATTGGGTACGAATCCCTTTGCAGAAATAAACGCTCAACACACCGGCAAACTACTTTGTCTAATCGTAAAAAGTATGAAATTTTCTCAAACACTCGACAGGAAGGCATACATTGCCAAGTCTACAACTACTGCATGGGTAGAAGATTTGATTTGACGACACCAATTTCGACTGAATCGGCGGACAAAACATTATTAATAACAATCATTCTTCTTCATTCCAAAATCGTCTGTGGATAAGAAATTGATTAGAGAACTTCTAAGATGCCCGCAAAAGTATAACCCAAAATAAATGATAAGTTGAATTCGTGAAGTGCGTAGACGAAGAAAAATTGGACTGGAGAAGGATAAGAGAATGGAGTGGGAGGAGAAAACCTTTAGTTCTTCATCCTTAGCGTTTCCATTGCATTGATGACAATCACAACTCAACTGGGATATGAAAATGCACGCTTGAGGTATCAGCTAGTTCTGAGAGTGAAGCCTTGCGGGTGAGTTGGCACGCCTTTGAAAATTACATAAATTATGCAAACACTTGCATATTTTGCCGTTTTAATAGGGAATGGTGCCTGTGATACTTTGTTGATTGGACCGTCAGTAACGGTCACTTGGATGGCCATATTGTGCCAGTCGGATAACTAAATTGCGGACCATGCCAGCAGTCCCAATCCCTCTGTTTTTAGAACAAAATGTATTCTGCTTTAGCACTATGCCTTTTTTTGCCTTCTAAGAGGTCTTAGGCCGCTACAGTGGCAGCCTACAGCTAAATGCTGAAATATTATGCTAGCGGGTCTAAAAACTTGACTGTAGCATCGCAGCTTCTCGAGACTTCCCTGATAACGAAGGTCGACATGACTCTATGCCATAACACCTGCAATATCTTGATTGTTTAGCCCTTGGTCTTTGTAAAAGTTCAATTTTGTCCCGGCAGTTCTACCTTTGCCACGAAACCTACCCTAGGGATCTACGCATTGCTTTATTTTCATTTTCCCAATTGCCAAACAATCCGTGGCAGACTTGGTGCATGCATCCAGAAGTAGGTACGTAGGCCAAGAATTAGGGATTTCAGGGCCAGGTGTCGTGATTCCAATAAATTTCTGTGTTGAAGATGGCGTTTCAATTATGACTCATTTTGTTACCTTTCTTCGCTCTGTGTAAGGGACTGGGCAGCCTGCAGCAAAGTACATCTTTTCGTTTGGCTCTAGTAAACATGCATCAAGAAGCAGCAGGCGGATTGCATCAGCTCGGTCTGTGTGGACTTCAGTCAGCCTTGGGACATCTCACATTACTGGTGGGTCTGGGAGCCCATGTGAGGTCGATTCCTTCTTCCTATCTTCTGTCATCTTAAGTTCTGAAAAAAAGTCAAGGTGGGCAATGCTTAGCAAGATTGTTTTGGCTGATTTCTAAACCTGCCACGCAAACGCAGGGACATAAAGTGGCAATAGCAGCAGTGACAGAAAACAATTCATGGTGCAACATCTGACTTTTCTGTTCCACCATAGTTGCGATTATTTTCGAACTATAATTTAAAATCGAATGTACCATCCTTAGTCGCAAGTATGCGGCTGATGTGATATGAGAGGTAATCCACTTTCTCATTCTACAATACTGCTTTATTTGTTGCTGCCAAAATCAAGAATAAATGTCTCACATGACTTAGCTAAGCGACTCTTACTAAGAGTTGACCTCCTTCATGTTTGCCCGTTTATTCGCTCTAAATTAAAGGGCTAAATGTAGAAAAGCATGATTCGGATTGTTGCGTTTGTTCCAAAATTGGCACGACTATAAACGCATGTCTTAAGAGAACCGAAAACTGTGGTAAAAGCATTGATGCTAGTTTATGGGGCGTGTTTGGGGAAGAGAGGTGGGACAAAGTCAATG
>LWMK02000487.1:30840-49280 GCA_001693075.2 Taenia saginata
TCACTTAATAACTTGCCATATTTGCTTTTTATTTAAAGTTATGGAGCACTATTTTACACTTTTGTAGCATTTTACGCGTGGTTTGGCCAGTA
This sequence comes from Taenia saginata, assembly GCA_001693075.2. Taxonomy (NCBI): domain Eukaryota; kingdom Metazoa; phylum Platyhelminthes; class Cestoda; order Cyclophyllidea; family Taeniidae; genus Taenia; species Taenia saginata. The sequence continues at coordinate 30,933 of LWMK02000487.1, forward strand.
AGTCAATCATCGTAGCATATGTGATGTTAGGCATATGCCGCCGCACTACCACTCATTGAAGTGCAACTGATAACAAGCGTTGCGCGTGGCCGCAACTACTGTGCGAGGACTCTCTCCCTTTCCTTAACAGTCGACTAAGCATTACACTGCTGCTTTGGACCCACTAGAATTCATGTAGATAAAATTCAGCTTTTGAATCATCCCATCACTTTAATATCTCGATGTAAAATATTTTGAAATTTGTCCGTTTTCTCGACCGCAATCCGTCTGCCTGTCTAGCATAGATCTTGTCTTGGAAATATGCACAAATAGGGGATTGCATCAACGCGCCTACAACTTGTGCGCCGCGGAGCAAAAGGCGTGAGGAGTTTGCCTTGACCTCAGTTCCACCATGCAATAGTTCTGTGTTCCTGCCCGAAATTCTTCAAGCATAACAGCGTTGTTGCTGTAAATGTTGTGAAGGTGTCTCCCACTTCCCTGATGATTTTAGCCTGAAATTGAATGCCACTACACAAATCGGCATCTCCACACGCATTGTCAAATAAATACTCCTTAGATAATCAAATTTCGACATCGAACTGCGCATAAACCCAAACCGATTCCTAGTTTCCGAGTTTTACACATTTCGATTGTGAATATCGGGCCTTGGATTGGACCCATCTTAACCAGCGAACAAATCGTGCTCTCCTTGCATAACTATGCGGTTCCACCATATATGGCAGCACTAATCTGTCCAGCCTCTCATGCACGACTCCATGGGTTGACGTACTATGCAGCTTTTTTGTAGTCAGGACGTTCACCGCCGAGATAGGTCAAAATTGGTGTGGCTTTCACTTAAGCTTAAGGTTCACATTTGGCAGTTGGCACTGCAAAATATATCAGCTCCTTAAAATAGGATAAGTCCGAGTTTCAAAGTCTAGAGAAATCGTTTGATCTTGACAAAGGTTCTACTGCCACGCTAAGTCTTCTGTGGTTGCAGTTTCATCGCTCCTCATCCATTATATTTATCTTTAACACCTATGCAAATCATGCATTACTTGCAGCGGAAGTTAATTATAAATCCTGCTGGAATTGGTGAGAGATGTAAACATCACGATTGTAGTCTTTCGAGAACTCGCATCAGTGTTGCTACAATGAGTAGTCGCAGTGCGCAGAGAGGCAAGAATGGCTGACTTCTGTTTGGCTACTAAGGGCCTATTTCAAGATAGCAAAGGAGGCGGAATCACCTCTGAAGGCTAACAAGTCCAAATTGCGCTAGAGAAATCTTCGGTGTAAGAACAAGCAGCGCCATCAAACATACACCATGCCTGCCTGATAAAACATTCTCTGTACACTCGTCCAACGCTAGCAGAAGAGGAGACAGTTGGCGACATCGATGCAGGTTACTTGGCTCTTACCACTACCGACAAAGCACAATGCGCTGAAATCCACCAACATTCCACACCATGCTAATTTGGACTTCTAATGCGGTTGATTCACATTTGGATCGCCACTTTGAACACCGTAATACAAAGGGGCTGACTCAGGGATCGCCTCACTGCCATCCATCAAACCGAGGTTGAAGACTACTACCGAGGATGCAAATGGGACTACGTGCAAAAGTCATTCCGCACACTTTCTCATCAAAAGTGATATTTGGACCCACTTGTGACATTAAATCACTTCGAACTTCTGCGTGCTTGTGCTTGAGAAATCACTATATATGGCAGCACTAATCTGTCTAGCCTCTCATGCACGATTCCATGGGTTGAATTACTATGCAGCTTTTTTGTAGTCAGGACGTTCACCGCCGAGATAGGTCAAAATTGGTGTGGCTTTCACTTAAGCTTAAGGTTCACATTTGGCAGTTGGTACTGCAAAATATGTCAGCTCCTTAAAATAGGATAAGTCCGAATTTTAAAGCCTAGAGAAATCGTTTGATCTTGACAAAGGTTCTACTGCCACGCTAAGTCTTCTGTGGTTGCAGTTTCATCGCTCCTCATCCATTATATTTATCTTTAACACCTATGCAAATCATGCATTACTTGCAGCGGAAGTTAATTATAAATCCTGCTGGAATTGGTGAGAGATGTAAACATCACGACTGTAGTCTTTCGAGAACTCGCATCAGTGTTGCTACAATGAGTAGTCGCAGTGCGCAGAGAGGCAAGAATGGCTGACTTCTGTTTGGCTACTAAGGGCCTATTTCAAGATAGCAAAGGAGGCGGAATCACCTCTAAAGGCTAACAAGTCCAAATTGCGCTAGAGAGATCTTCGGTGTAAGAACAAGCAGCGCCATCAAACATACACCATGCCTGCCTGATAAAACATTCTCTGTACACTCGTCCAACGCTAGCAGAAGAGGAGACAGTTGGCGACATCGATGCAGGTTACTTGGCTCTTACCACTACCGACAAAGTACAATGCACTGAAATCCACCAACATTCCACACCATGCTAATTTGGACTTCTAATGCGGTTGATTCACATTTGGATCGCCACTTTGAACACCGTAATACAAAGGGGCTGACTCAGGGATCGCCTCACTGCCATTCATCAAACCGAGGTTGAAGACTACTACCGATGATGTAAATGGGACTACGTGCAAAAGTCATTCCGCACTCTTTCTCATCAAAAGTGATATTTGGACTCACTTGTGACATTAAATCACTTCGAACTTCTGCGTGCTTGTGTTTGAGAAATCACCTCTGATTGCGTCAGTCGCGTCCTAAATCATCCCTGTAATTTCGAACCCCGGGGCCAGGCATTTAACATTTTGAAAGCATTCTGGACCCCATAACGGTTCTTCTGTCATGTCTTTTCAGTAAATAAATACAAGTAGATGGTCGTAACGACGCGGCCAAAAGTTGCTCAGCAACATGCAGAGTGCAAGAGGCTTGACATGGTTCACTTTCCATCATGCGATGCTGATGGGTTCATAGCCACAAGGACTAACTTGCTGGTAGCTGGTGTTTCAATTTTTCTGGCGAATAATAAGACACTGACTTGAGCTTAAGTGCTTTCAGACGAGCCTTGAATAACGTGTCGGGTTGCAACCTCCCAGGAACGATTGATGTTGAGAAACCTGCGGTTAGCACTGGACATCGCTTCACAGTTTGCCTCTAGGCGCTTTAATGCTAACAAATGTGAACACTGCACGTGTAAACGCACGCACTAACATCTGATGGCCCCATTGTACAAATAGAGAAGTGCCTTGCAGGTTAAGGCCAACATAGCTGATAGGCTGATCTAAGGACAGGCCGGTTTCATAAATGCGTTATGACTTGAGATTTTAAAATATTCGTGGATTAACAAAGCTGTTTTGCTTCAGTCTCATTATGTTGACTACCTCCCCTTCGGCCAAAAGACCGACTTGAGATCGTAATAAGATGTACTTAAGCAATTTATTGTGGTCAGCAGAGAATCACTTTTATCAGTCAGGTAATTCGCGTTATGCTATGGTACGGGAGTTTAATTTTATCATACCTCCAAAATTTAACTCTTTGTATTCTCGACATCTCGAAAAGTTGCGTTATCGAGGCTAATGCTTGCCAGTGTTCCTTAGGGAGCGGTGTGCATATGAAATCTACGAATGTGGATGGACCTACGGTGAATGTACAATGTACCTTAGATAATTTAAAGCTTCTGGTCATTCACTACGATATTGCTGTCAAATTTAATTAGAAGTGCTGACAAGGACTAATGATTTTATACCCTTTTGCCTTTCCCTTCCATTAGCAATTAAATTTGNACACTTTTATCAGTCAGGTAATTCGCGTTATGCTATGGTACGGGAGTTTTAATTTTATCATACTTCCAAAATTTAACTCTTTTTATTCTCGACATCTCGAAAAGTTGCGCTATCGAGGCTAATGCCTGCCAGTGTTCCTTAGGGAGCGGTGTGCATATAAAATCTACGAATGTGGATGGACCTACGGTGAATGTACAATGTACCTTAGATAATTTAAAGCTTCTGGTCATTCACTACGATATTGCTGTCAAATTTAATTAGAAGTGCTGACAAGGACTAATGATTTTATACCTTTTTGCCTTTCCCTTCCATTAGCAATTAAATTTGATTTATAAGATACCTCTCAGGTACACACATTCATTGCTGCACCCAAGTGGCATGGCTGCTACTGGAGCCCTTCAGTGCGTCGATAAGGCGTTGCGGCCTCCCTTAACAGCACAAGGAAATGAGCGACGACTTGACAAATGGGTTGAAGGGTGTAACTTCGGTAAAACCATGTCTATGACGTTATTGCAGCATTTGATGTCTGCACATTCACGTTGTGTTTCCTCTTCTCGCCCCTGCCGTTGTTGACTTTAATGGTGAGTGAATTCACCGCTAACAACACTAGCGTAACTAAAGTTTGTGATGACTACGATGCCTGTGAATCAGCATTGCGGCTCCTCATTTCCAGGTCGGGTGACGTAATATTTTAACGACCCGTGAACTTGCTTGCCTTCTAGTATTTACTTAAATTCCATCTATGGACATTGCACGAAGTGCATAAAGTAATCGACCTCAAAGTGATGTCCGACACCACTCTTCGTTTAAGGCGTCAATATGGATGGGTGAAGTAAACAATGCTCAAGTTTCCGTGCCTGCAGAATTGCATAATTGCACATGTGTCACTGGCGTTTTTTAAGCACCAGTCCATCCATGCATGGTATAGTGGTCAAGATACAAGGGAGACCCTTTAACTGTATACTGCAGCCTCTTTGCAATGTCAGTCCTTCAGGACACATTGTTCCAATGCAATTAAAACATCATTTGACTGTGGTTGAATTCACCAATCCATGTGCACNATGCAATTAAAACACCATTTGACTGTGGTTGAATTCACCAATCCATGTGCACTCTTACTGTCAAGCAGACTAACATCTAAGGAGCTATGCGTATAGCGGAGCTACCTCCTAAAATCTCATGGCTCATCGCTGGAGGCACGCATATGCATGTTAGTATATCCGTCTAGGGTCCCGTAATTCGTGTTGATGAGTACTGTGCGTCGACTATCATCGCCTCAGGGTCATGTAAATTATAAGCACGGGATCTACGCATTGCTTTATTTTCATTTTCACAATTGCCAAACAATCCATGGCAGACTTGGTGCACGCATCCAGAAGTAGGTANAGGGATTTCAGGGCCAGGTGTCGTGATTCCAATAAATTTCTGTGTTGAAGATGGCGTTTCAATTATGACTCATTTTGTTACCTTTCTTCGCTCTGTGTAAGGGACTGGGCAGCCTGCAGCAAAGTACATCTTTTCGTTTGGCTCTAGTAAACATGCATCAAGAAGCAGCAGGCGGATTGCATCAGCTCGGTCTGTGTGGACTTCAGTCAGCCTTGGGACATCTCACATTACTGGTGGGTCTGGGAGCCCATGTGAGGTCGATTCCTTCTTCCTATCTTCTGTCATCTTAAGTTCTGAAAAAAAGTCAAGGTGGGCAATGCTTAGCAAGATTGTTTTGGCTGATTTCTAAACCTGCCACGCAAACGCAGGGACATAAAGTGGCAATAGCAGCAGTGACAGAAAACAATTCATGGTGCAACATCTGACTTTTCTGTTCCACCATAGTTGCGATTATTTTCGAACTATAATTTAAAATCGAATGTACCATCCTTAGTCGCAAGTATGCGGCTGATGTGATATGAGAGGTAATCCACTTTCTCATTCTACAATACTGCTTTATTTGTTGCTGCCAAAATCAAGAATAAATGTCTCACATGACTTAGCTAAGCGACTCTTACTAAGAGTTGACCTCCTTCATGTTTGCCCGTTTATTCGCTCTAAATTAAAGGGCTAAATGTAGAAAAGCATGATTCGGATTGTTGCGTTTGTTCCAAAATTGGCACGACTATAAACGCATGTCTTAAGAGAACCGAAAACTGTGGTAAAAGCATTGATGCTAGTTTATGGGGCGTGTTTGGGGAAGAGAGGTGGGACAAAGTCAATGCTGAGGTCAAAGTGTCCCTTCTCTGCATCAACACGTTGAAGACATCTGCAAATAAATTGGATATGAGTCCTAATGCAAGTGAAATTTACCAAACGCTGCACTGCACAAAGTGCAAATATACATGTCACACATGCCCCGGCCGCAAGACCCACTATCGAGTTTCGTGGAAATTGTTAACGCCACCAACTTTGGGGAGGCTAGTATTTACAGTGCTGTCTCTGTTCATTAATGAAGTCAATAGCAGCATTTTGCAGGGGTGGAAAAAATATCAATGAGCTGAACCCTAATGGGGTGAATACCTCATGTTTAAGCCCCATGGACCCAATGTCCATCTTTAGTTAACTCAATCGTCCACCTCATTTTTGGCATTGTCACTTATTTCCCGTGATGACACTAGCTGCTACAAGATAAACAGTGTTTGTAGCCACGACCCATAAAAGATATCCGGTAAAAGTTGGCACCAATTGCAAAAAGTGGAAAACAATAGATAGGAAATGGAATCAAGGATTTTTCTCGGTGTTCCAAATTCGATTTGAATGCGACGTTGCTGATGATGTGGCAGCACTATTTATTGTGAGTTCAATCAGGTTCGCACGTGCAATGTGGAATCAATTATTTAGGGAATGCCAGTAGGTAGGAAGTGGGTACAAACAGTAGATCAAAACGAAGGAGCATGAGGTATTCGAATTTTGTAGATGCGGTCGTGTGAAAACACTTATATTGTAGTTTTTAGGTTAAGCAAAAAAGCGATGAAAAATATTCGCAGCTATAATGAGTACTAACACTTGCCAGCCAATTCTTCCTGTATGGTGGTCAGGGATAAACGGTAGAAGATACCCTACCACGGTCTCCTCTGGGTCCCTTAGCCAAAACGCAGGCAACCAACAGGATGAGATAGAATGGAAAAGCCACCTTCAATCCATGGTTATCCGCGTTAGCAAACCCTGACGCAATTATAAGAGTTACATGCATACTCAATAGCCTATCAGCATCATGCCCTTGACCTACAAGACGACGTCTGAATTCATAAAGCAAAGGCTATTGGGTGTTAATTCGTGTGGGCCACCTTATAACCAAATACCACGCTTGCAAGCACCAAGATGCAAGAAGATGAAGTTTGATGCGGATTCGCGTAGTGAACTTATGAGGTATCTTTTGTGTTGCTTCTGATTTATCCATTTTGTAAAGGGTGCATCGAGACCTGCGTGCATGTGAGGGTATCATTCCTCTGCTTGGGGACTCGTTATTGCTGAAAGCCTACTATGAATGCAATTGCGGCTCCCTTGCCACTTATAGCCAAACTTTCTTTTACTTCGCGCTCGTAGAATATGCTCTCATATGCTAAAGATTGTCGTGTTATGACCCGTTTGCAACATGCTTCGACAAGGGTACAGCCGTTATGCTAACGCCCCGAATTTTTTTCCAAATACTTTATTTCTTTAGGTGGCGATGCAAACGACAAGTGTCTACGTTGTTAGATGCAGTTTGTTGGACTACCGATGTTTGCTTGAGTGTACATGCGATCACACAAAGGACTGGTTGCTTAGTTAAAACATGGCGCATTGAGTATGATTCTCCTCGGCTTCCTACCGCATTCCTACATGGCTAAGCGCCGCGAACTGCGATGTGACATGACAATTTAAGCACTATTGAATGACACTCCGAAACGAGTGTGCGACTGCCCATTAGAATACAGTGTTTCGAATGGGATCAGTCTGTCACCTTTTGCAATCTGTGTATGCAAATTTTGCAATCGTGGTTAACCAGTCCCAAGCAGATACTCGATTGATTTAGTTTGCCTTACAAGTTTGCTTTCGGACACGTCACTTAACACTTTGAAATCCACTTCGAAGTGCTTCAAGCAACTTCAGCATTTGGTTTTGTTAACCTGGATATTGGCAGCATGGCAATCGTGATCCATATTGCAACGTTGTGAGTTTCAAAGTAAGCGAAATGAGTCCAAACCTATGGATGTCCGATCTGTTTTGCAGATTCATTGATACGTTACACCTCAAATCTTTAGCAGAAGTGGTGGTTATGAAACCACTGCCAGCGACTTAAAGCACCGTTCGATCGTCCAAAGTCTGCTGTATAGGCTTGGCGATTTACTTCTTCATTTAATTTCACTATNACGACTTAAAGCACCCTTCGATCGTCCAAAGTCTGCTGTATAGGCTTGGCGATTTACTTTTTCATTTAATTCCACTATGAGCTATTTACTGGAAAAGATCGGCGATGTCCGTTGCAGGATCAGTGGATGCAGGTGGAGGCAATGGACGGCAGGGTTCCTTCTCCAAAAACATAATCAGAAACTCTGGGTAAAATGTCAAGCTATTTGTCCCTCGCTGACCAGCCAAATTTAGATCTACACATTCTCCTTTTTAGAACCATTTTTTGTGCAAGTAGGACTGAGAACTCACTCTTATTATGGTGCAGACATGCCTCTCCATAAATTAAGCAAACAAAAGTGATGGAAACATTGTAAAGGCTTTGTGTCGACCGTCGCTGGTGCNTGCACGTGCAATGTGGAATCAATTATTTAGGGAATGCCAGTAGGTAAGAAGTGGGTAAAAACAGTAGATCAAAACGAAGGAGCATGAGGTATTTGAATATGGTAGATGCGGTCATGTGAAAACATTTATGTTATGGGTTTTAAGTTAAACAATAAAGCAATGAAAAATATTTGCAAATACAATGAGTACTAATACTTGCCAGCCAATTCTTCCTGTATGGTGGTCAGGGATAAACGGTAGAAGATACCCTACTACGGTCCCCTCTGGGTCCCTTAGCCAGAACGCAGGCAATCAACAGGATGAGATGGAATGGAAAAGCCACCTTTAATCCATGGTTATCCGCGTTAGCAAACCCTGACGCAATTATAAGTGTTACATGCAAACTCAATAGCCTATCAGCATTGTACCCTTGACCTACAAGACGCCGTCTGGGTGTTAATTCGTGTGGGCTAACTTATAACCAAATACCACGCTTGCAAGCACCAAGATGCAAGAAGATGAAGTTTGATGCGGATTCGCGTAGTGAACTTATGAGGTATCTTTCGTGTTGCTTCTGATTTATCCATTTTGTAAAGGGTGCATCGAGATCCGCATTCATGTGAGGGTATCATTCCTCTGCTTGGGGACTCGTTATCGCTGAAGGCCTACTATGACTGCAATTGCGGCTCACTTGCCACTTATAGCCAAACTTTCTTTTACTTCGCGCTCGTAGAATATGCTCTCATATGCTAAAGATTGTCGTGTTATGACCCGTTTGCAACATGCTTCGACAAGGGTACAGCCATTATGTTAACGCTCCGAATTTTTTTCCAAATGCTTTATTTCTATAGGCGGCGATGCAAACGACATGTGTCTACGTTGTTAGATGCAGTTTGTTGGACTACCGATGTTTGCTTGAGTGCACATGCGATCACACAAAGGACTGGTTGCTTAATTAAAACATGGCTCATTGAGTATGATTCTCCTCGGCGTCCTACCGCATTCCTACATGGCTAAGCGCCGCGAACTGCGATGTGACATGACAATTTAAGCACTATTGAATGACACTCCGAAACGAGTGTGCAACTGCCCATGAAAATACAGTGTTTCGAATGGGATCAGTCTGTCACCTTTTGCAATCTGTGTATGCAAATTTTGCAATCGTGGTTAACCAGTCCCAAGCAGATACTCGATTGATTTAGTTTGCCTTACAAGTTTGCTTTCGGACACGTCACTTAACACTTTGAAATCCACTTCGAAGTGCTTCAAGCAACTTCAGCATTTGGTTTTGTTAACCTGGATATTGGCAGCATGGCAATCGTGATCCATATTGCAACGTTGTGAGTTTCAAAGTAAGCGAAATGAGTCCAAACCTATGGATGTCCGATCTGTTTTGCAGATTCATTGATACGTTACACCTCAAATCTTTAGCAGAAGTGGTGGTTATGAAACCACTGCCAGCGACTTAAAGCACCGTTCGATCGTCCAAAGTCTGCTGTATAGGCTTGACGATTTACTTCTTCATTTAATTTCACTATGAGCTATTTACTAGAAAAGATCGGCGATGTCCGTTACAGGATCAGTGGATGCAGGTGGAGGCAATGGACGGCAGGGCCCCTTCTCCAAAAATGTAATCAGATACTCTGGGTAAAATGTCAAGCTATTTGTCCCTCGCTGACCAGCCTAATTTAGATCTACGCATTCTCCTTTTTAGAAGCATTTTTTGTGCAAGTAGGACTGAAAACTCACTCTCATTATGGTGCAGACATGCCTCTTCATAAATTAAGCAAACAAAATTGATGGAAAAATTGTAAAGGCTTTGTGTCGACCGTCGCTGGTGCCAAGGGTGAGTTTTGAGTAAACCAGGCTCATGTGCTTTGTATAGATGAAGTAGAACCCAATTATTCTGCATCCATACGCACAGACTAAGGCGACTGTCTCGACCATGCCCTGATGATAACTTGGTCTCAGTTATGAATTTGAGCACACAACTGTATCAACTCTTAGAGTGATAAAATAAAATAAAATCAAAAGTTAATCCTAAAATTATTGCACAAAATTCAGCACAAATGCTCCCTTTGCACACGCAAACTACACTGCAATGCAGTGAGTTCACTTCAACGGCATCATTAATTCGTGGCATCGCGTTATGTTCTAGAGCAACACATTTTGTGGTAACTGTAAAATTGCAAATCTTACGCAGTAGTTACAGGCTTCTCAGTAATGTACCTGTCGCAAAAGGTTAGAAATCATAGCGCATTTGAAGTTTTGGACATATTTAAATTCATAACAGCAAAATGTTTATTTGTTTCTCTACACCGACTGCAAAGAAAGTGCTTTTGATGAATCTTAAACGCAGTAGGGCCAAATGAGTAAATTTTGGACAAAACACATTCCCTTTCCCACTCATTTCATTGTGCCAGGATAGAGACAGACGGGACTATATGAAGTGATAGGGTAAAAAGTCTCCTCTTGGTGTCATTTCTCTGCCCGTTATTTAGATATTTTTTGCTTAACCTATACAAAGGAATCTTTATGCTATCCAACATAATAGCATATAACAGGGATTTAAATATTTTTCTGTTTGGAAGCTGATCAAACGTGGGAGTGAATCTTCACCGCACCACCCCAAGCAGTTATAGCGCTACGAGAGCATCAGTGTCTTACATGCAATCGATCGACAACCTATTGAAGGGAAAGGAAATTTTCACTACTTGATGCAGTTACAATATTTATTAAGTAAGAGGTGTTATTGCCTAACCAATTTGCTAAAACCAAACGTCTGAGAAAGGCGTAATGCCGGATCTGAACTAATCTCCCACTTCACGTTTGAAGACATACAACCTAGCGCTGTCAATTATTCAAAAACCAATCCAACAGTACATTTAATTATTCAAAAACCAATCCAACAGTACATTTATCGTGGGAGCATCGTGAGACATTCATCAGTGTCTAAGAGTGGAAACAATGCATTTTAACTTTTGCCTTGGAGTTTGGGCGAAGTTTTTAGAATGATCTGGGGAAATATTTCCTGTTCTGTTCCAATGAGTAGTTTGTCTGTGAACCACCCCTTAAGTCATCTCGATTATTTTATTACAACAAACTTTGGAAACAGTTCTTTGTGCAACGTGTTAATTATGCCGAGTGGCGGAAACAAGGCACAAGTTTTACACTCGTGTGAAAAAACTGGACTCTGCGACTTGGCCGCTTGTGCGCACCTGTTTAACCTCGATCGGTCCAAATGCCTGTTTTTTATGACCAAGTTACTTATATTAACTTGGACAAATAGCGCCTAAAGGCCATGGGCGATTAAAAACCACAAGTTTGCTGATTCAGCTAAATTCTTTGTCAATATGACCAACCGTGTCAAAAGTTTACCAACTCATCTAATTGCAGAATGAAGCTGTAAGAAATGAAGGGGCGACCTCAGTCAGTGGTGAAGGCATGTTACTCTGCAGTATCAGTGCGCTCACTGCTACGCGTCAAATGCTGTAAGAGAGTCAATTTAAACCACCTGCACTGTCTGGTTTGTGAAAGGTGATTTGTGGAGGGGTTGTTGGAAGCATCTATTTGTACCTGCAATAGCAGGAGGGCTCATGGCAGAATTGTCGATACTCGGTCAAGAACGCATTCAGATTGTGAAATACTTAAATATAAGGCTTAACAATAACGAGATGATTTGATTTAAGATGAGCACAATGGACGGTGGCTTTCTAAAAGTGTGAACACATTCAACCTGGCAAACTTAGTCATTCCTTTGAAGAAAGAATCGAGGGATCGAGCCATTTCGCTGCAAATCGGGAGCAATGCAGAAGATGATTACATACAGCCGTTGGAAAATCGGATATTTCTCATAAACTAAAATCTACTATCGCGGGGAGAGTAGCCGTTTGGGTATGGAGATGCAAAAGTTAGACCTAAATGATCGCTGAAATGCCAATGACAAATTGGCCGAATGCTACCCACAAATCTATCAAAATTATAAGACTAATTAAAAAAAAGTTGCAGTTGTGAAAATGAGGAGGATGAGCCAAGTGCTTAGAAGAAGAAGGTCGATAGAATTAAGTGCAGAGTGAGGATTTCATGCTTTCCTTCTTGTCTCTTAATTGCAGGTGTGCGTGCGTTGTCAGCAGGTGTGCTATTTACGAAAGAAAATAGGTGCAGTGCTCATTTCCTCACATCGTGGCATCCAGTGAGTGAAAATTGACTTGAGCCCAGCATGAGTTACTGCTAGGACCAGTTGTGGCACAGCTAAATCTGGATATAAAAGGCTGTGGAATTGCAGATCAATCTGTCCATCCAGTGTAGATGAACGTGACTGGAGGCACAGAGGTAAATCAGCATGTTTCTCGACATGAGACGGAAGCATAGGTCTAGAGTGACGTGCCGATGGTAACCCAAAGTTGAAGCCCTTTGCGTAGCATCGCTTACATGGCAGCGGGTATCCTGAACCTAGAAAGAGGCAGATCGATATGCAGGTCTCCTGGTGATGAGTTGCGCCAGCTGAGGTTATGAACGGACAAATACGTGGATTTTTGTGGGAATAAGGTGTGCTACCAGGGTAAGACATATAAATCAATGTATAGATCACATGTTGACGAGTTATGTGGTTTTAATTGCACCCAAAATTAGGCTAAAATTTAGGTAGTCAAGCTTACAGGCTCTAACGCGACGCAAATTAGAATTGTATCCATACTTCTGTTAGTAAATTAATCCAGAGAAACAGCGTTTTAAATACAGCCCTAAAACTGCTCATGTTTTAGGGCTGTGAGATTTTATGTGGAAATTTATTGTTAGTCAAGCGCATGTAGAGGAATGTAAAATTCTTTGTTCTTTTGAAATAACTTATTGCATTAATAGTTAACTCTAGCACAGTTGTATTCAGAAGGGTGGCATCGGACTCTGAGAAGTCAGTCCATAATGCATATAAAAGGACAGAGTAAAATAGCTAACTAACCCACTCTGGTCAAGCGTATAAGGTCAAATTCGAGTAGCCAGGGGCATCAGCGCCTTCTTTAAATGGCCATAAACCCAATCCTGCAATTTGACAGGCATTGACACTACAGACTACATCCATTGTTAGGTATTTGAGCTTGCTTGTCCGTACTTCTTCATTGAAAAGCTCTTAATAAGACATCGACGATATTTTTGGTCGTTTTGATTTGTGAATTCGATGATAGCCACTGCGCAAGCAGGGCTTAATGTGACAGTTGATAGCGTCTAACCTTTTTGTTTCCTGAGCAGGTTATTGTGACCTGAGTATTTAGACATCTGGCAGGAGAAATCGGACATCAGAGCGTGGTTGTGAGGGGCTATAATGGGGCTGCACGCTATGCAGTTGGTAACTACATATCACAGCGACAACTTTGTCAAGCCCAATCAGGATTGCTAAGGAAACAGACAACTTTTATTCCCTTTATGTTCTAAACTTTCCTCACACCTGTTTTTGGAATTTTAGTGCAAATACTGTATCCAAATGACGTGGATGCATGCAATTTGTATGCTCTGCAGAAGAGAGTACATCGCTACGCTGCTCGTACGCTTCTGTGTTTGCCCTTATGCTGTAAAGGTTTGCCCAATGCTAGAGGAACATGAGTTAGACTTCAGAACCGTGTAGTAAAATTGAAATTTATTGCGAACGGGTGGTTAATTCTGAAGAGCCATACATATGACTTTCATATCGCACTGTGACCCTGCTCATACACAGCGTTGTTATTAGTCCTTCCACAGTCGTTATCGTCAGTAGTGAACAAATCCATTTCTGCCACTGCCAAGTTCTTCGAAATTAGCAATACCAATGCTATCCACTACTCAACAGAATGACGGGAACGGGTGCATGGAAAGTGCATTTGTACTTTACACAGTGTACAGCGTGCTGTAGATCTCACCAGAACTTGGATTCTGTTTATTTTATCCATATTTTTCCTTAACACTTTGATCCAGAACAGTAAATACGTAACATTTGCGTTAAGCTCACCTTACATCTAGACCTCAACTGCCCTCCATAGATCAACAACGATGATTTTCTATGTGGATTTTGGTCTACGTAAGACATACACTTCTGATCATGCTAGCTTTGACATGCATGTGATGGCTCTGCACGTTTTCCACTTCAGCACTTTGATGTACATTGTTTAAATGGGCTATTGTTATGAAGGTGCCCTACAAGCGGCAATCACTAAGTCAAATTACACAAGGCCTTCGCCGATATAGCTAGGCTTTAGTCAAATAACTTGCATTTGCTTTGATGCTCAATGCACATGTGTGTGTGGTTGTAGGTCCAAACTTTGTCTAAAGTGGTGATAATGCTTGATAACGATCATGTCTGTTAAGGCAAACAGACATAGTGTTGCGCCTTGCAATCATTTCTGACACGAACACTACTGCCGGGTTGTTAGGAGTAGCATTTCAGCAATCGTTGGCTAGAGAAATTAAGGTTAGCTCTGGCAAATTATATAAAGATCGCCTATCACTTTTCAATTCGAAAATGACAGCGATGAAAGCAAACGAAGCTGAAGGGACCCCGATTTTGCGGTACTTTCATTGCAACCTCGTAGACCCCCAGGCCTCTCACCTCTCTGGACTGACTGGCCAGGGCAAGAGCAAGAAGAGGAGGCCAAGTGGTCGATGAAGGCAGCAAACCGAAACAGCAAGTGCCACCATCCATCCATCCATCCGCTATGAGAGGCAATTAGTCTACTTCAGTTACCAGCACGAGCAGACGAATGTGCCTAAACAACTCGCAGCGATCGCAGAATCGAGAGTGCAAAGAGGCTAACTTCGATTCCAAGGCGAAATAACGTCACCTCGCGGCCCTGCATACCAATCCGGATAAAGTTCATGTCAAATTGACGTCAGAATTAAGGCTAGATAGAGAGCAGTGTCGACTTCAAGAACAAATTACATCACTTTGCGGCCCTGCATAGCGATGTAGGTGGCGTAGGAGGCCGAGACAATGTCAGATTTTGGGTATTTGCGCCTTTGGTGTGGGGCTGCACCTCTTTCCAACGTCAGATTACGTGTCAGTGCACTATGGGATAGGGGCTGCAGATCATTTGTAGGTCAGATTACACATTGGTGCACCGCAGGTTTGCAAACAGCTTCATTCCAGTGTCAGATGACGCAATAATGTACTTCTGGATGATGTCAGGCAACATTCTAGGGTCAGACGCTGTAATAGTGCACTTTTGGTGGGGTTAGTGCTCGACCCAAGGTCAGGCGTCATAATAATGTAAACGTAGAGGGAGTAATTTTGCATAGAAATGCCCCGACAGGAGTTAGACCTCATTTGTAGCCCCAGAGGGTGCTCATTTTTACCTATGCATTCGACTTGCCTGCACATCCACGCCCACCCAACCTACAGCTACTGCTTAATTACTCCCTCTCTGCTGCCCTTCTGCCTTCTCTCTCTTTCTTACGTGCCCCTGTGATTTTTTATTCACCCGCTATCTAGAATCCGTCATTACTATAGTAAAATTAGAGGTGTGATTTGCGCCGTATACATGTCAATGCTCACTTATTGATTTCTGACAAAAAATCCACTAAAAATATGTGACGAAAAACAATTTACTGAAGTCGATTGCAGCGAATTCTTATCCAAAGGAGATTTTCTGCATTAATGAAGGTTATATCCATTTAGAGAACCGGATTTGTGCATTGTCGAATTGGTAAGACACCACACAATACCGCCTGCTGTTGCGATCCGCCATATCTGGTGAGTCAATAAACGTATCAAAAGGGCTGTTTTATAGTTGTTGGCATTCAGAACTACAATTAAAATAGATCACCGTCCAAAAGCTTATTTAAATCGTAACAATTTTATTGTCAAAGTGTGCTGCTATGCATTTAGGTAAAATATGTCGCTCCTTTGGGATTTGCTGTGGAGTCAATTGTGGCATCTTTTGGAAGAGTACTTGAGTACGCTCTTCTCCATCGATGGACCGAATTGACTCTTCCCTAAAATCAGCAAGTGTAATTTAAACAAACTCACATCGAGGTGGTAATAATTCTTCCACAAACTGGACGTCAATGTAAACCCTCATCAAGCTTAAACCAGTTGTCAATCTGCTGATTTTAATTGGTCCGGTTATCGCAATTTCGTTCCGCTTCCACAGGCACGGGGTAGCTTTCCGTTTTGAAACTCCTTGGCGGAGGCGACAAATGAGCTAAAAGCCCTACTTTTGCCACTGTGAGCGGTGACAAATGCAGAGTTGGGGCAGCACACGACACTTATGCTCTCTTCGGTGAAATTGGTGATAGCTAAATGCGGTGCGGTGCAATGTGGTGCGGTGATTTTTACACTAGTGACGTCGTAAACGGAAAGCGCCAATCGTCGGTGCGAGTTGAGAGTGCGGATATACGAAGGGAGGGGCTCGCCAATTTGGAAGTGTACATAATCATACCTCCATCCGTTTGCATCGCATTTTGCATTGTATTTTAAATTTATCCACTTTGATTAGGCATGCTTTCTCGTCATTCAGTGTGGCCTTTTGTATCTGCGACAGATACTGCCGATTGGATGGAACTCGCATTAGGGTGGTTTAGGAATAACCGTGCCTTCATTGAGGCCACTTTATCACTTACCTATTTCTTATGTGGCCCACTTGTTTGCACAGATCTCGAGTGAGCTTTTGTGTCACTACTGGTACCCATCAATAATACTGGGTCTGGTGTTTGTGTTCTTTATTCTCTAATCATGCAACTAACTGAGCTTGCCTACTTTCGCACTTGACTGTGCCACTTGTTTCAGTCTTTTTCTAAGTGAATATAGGCATGGGGTTCTAATAAATGCGATTGAAAGTAGTTGTCAGATGGCTTACTTTAAAGTTTAAGTGCTACTGTTAATAGGTGAAGAGACCTGGACGTTGACAAATATGATGCATTAATCGGCGTCAAAACTCGCGTAACTACCTGCAGTGAACTGTCATTCCTACTCCCAAATAAATGTTCTCCATATTACTAAGCCCAGTGAAAACATTTGCGCCATTTTGTTTAAAATAACAGCCTTACTAGACTGTTTCCTTTCCTTCCACTATGTTCCTCTTCCTTCTCATCCCTTCCTTATTTTCTCCTTAATCGCAAAATTAAATTCTATGTCACTGGCGTGACCTCGAATGACACGACGAGAAGCCTAGATGGAAAGCGAAGCCTATGCCGCTATTGTGACACAATTACGCCCATCTCCTTTCATCTTCTGCCTCTTCACACAAGCTAACTTGCACCTGAAATTACTTTTCACTTTGCGTCCACAAGTAAAACTACGTCCAACTTTGTCATTGGCGCCATCCATTCTTCCTCAAGGCCATCCTCTATCCACAGATCGATCAATCGATAGTTTGAATTGGAACATCAACAAAGCAATCAATACGTCGCGCATCATAATTTACTCGTATTTTAAGAAATGTCAAGCTGCGGTAAAGTTGGTCGAAGTCTCTCGGCTTCACCATGCTCCTCTGATTGGCACCACTGGCCTCCACTAGATGATTATCCAAAAGTCGACTCACTCACGCGTAAGTGGATTTCACACTGACTCGTGTGCGTTATCACTTGCAATAATAGCAGACTTTAGCCCTTATTCAGCTTCCCCTGCTCAAATCCAATCATTTTCATCTTCACTCTCACACAGGCCTTGCTCGCAACAATGGGACGGAGCAAACCTCTACTAGGGATCAACAAGCACAAGCTCAGGGCGATGACGACGTGGTTGAGTTGGTGGAGGGTGATGAATCAGAATGTGACCTGTCCGACTATTTGGCTGTGACAAGTCAATGATCGGATATGGATGAGCAGGTGGAGTGGTGGCACTTGCCACCCTCCCAGGTGGCATCCAACTCTCCCACGCCGTCATCGCTCCCAACAGTGACTCCGCTGCCTGCGAGTCAACTGTCAAGCATGCGAGGTGCGACAGAGGTCGATCCA